>JASANS010002210.1:0-30325 GCA_030849605.1 Wallacemonas sp. 195SL | reverse complement strand
CTGAAGCAGTTGCAGCGTGGCGGCCATGTCGCGATCCAGCTGCGCCACCTCTTCCTTGCGCCGCTGAATATCGCGCTCGGCCTTCTCGCACCGCTCGCCTGCGAGACGGAGCTGGTCCTTGAGCTTCGTCGTGTGGAAGCCGATGTCACCTTGCCCTAAACCACTGAGACCGCCAGCGCCACCACCACCACCGAGGACGCGGCTACAGCGGCGGAGAAGCCCCATCGTGGATCGCTCGTGGCTCTCACACGCGGCGAGCTGCTCACGCAGGTACGCGTTGCGGCGCACGATGGAGGCTCTGAACTCACGATACGGTGTAGACCCCGAAAGATACCAGGTCGGCTCCCCCAGCGTCTCATGGTCGCCCGTCACGGCCGCGTACTCGTCTTGATACCAGCAGCGGACCATACCATTCGTGTCTGCCGACCACACCACAAAGCGTGAGAGCTGTGCGGGCCAGGCGAGAGCCGTGATCCAGCCACGGGATTGATCCCCTACCCTATGCAGTAGCGTGCCTGTTGCGCTGTCGAAGATGCCCATGATGCCGTCTGCTCCGCCAGAGTACACGCGTGTGCCGATGCGGCGCAGCGTCAACACGGCGGCGGTGTGGGGGGTGGAAAGGTGCACGGCTTCGCAAGTCGCGAGGCCCCAGATGACAATTTGTCCGCTCCGATCTCCAGACCACATGTGCGGCCCCACGCGTGTCACACACAGAACACCACCGCTCTGCGAGTGGAAGTACCCGGTCAGCTGCAATTCGCCACTACCAGCGTCCCAGACCTTGACCATGTTGTCATCGGCGCCGCTCACCACCGCGTTACCTTCTGCGTAGAGGCAGCGAATCGTCCCTTCGTGCTGTCCGCGCTCCGCGCTGAGGAAGCGCACGTACCGCCCATCTCGAACACGCCACTGAAGAATGCGCTGATCCTGCCCCGCTGAGTAAACGAGGCCACCAAACTGTGCTAGCGCCAGCACAGGCCCGACATGCTTGCGTAAGCCAAAGAGGAAGGTGTTGTTGACAGCGTCGTACACTTCAATGGAGCCGTTGCTGAGCCCGACCCACATCGTCTCCACCTCGCCACACCCACCATCTTCCACGTCATCGCCGTTGTTGGCGTCTGCGACCGCCGGCACCGACACCATGCTGTGTACAACATGGCTGGGGAGCGCGGTGCTGTTTGCACCGCCTGCCCCGAGGCGTCGCGCCGCCGATGACGACGCGGACCCGCCTTCACCTTGGCGACCACCGAGCATGAAGAAGACAGACCGCTTCGCAACACCAGAGGACAGCACGTTGCCGTTGCTGCCGACGGCCTCAGAGGAGAAGCGCTGAATGACCTCCGCCGTTCGTCCGTTCCGCACCTCTAGCCCTCCATCCGCGTAACTAACCCACACCGTTTGTTGTTGAGGCGAGGCGGCCATACATTGCGGTGGCGTCGCCGTTGCGAAGAGCTTGTCATTGACTATGAGATCGTCATCAACAAGGTTGCCGAGTGTCGTGGTAGGAGCTGCCGCCTGCTTCTGCTTCTTGGGACGAGACGTGCCTGCACTGCCACTACGCGGACCATTCGGATTGACCTGCGCGAGGAAAGATGACATGTTCTCTCTCTCTCTGTGTTTGTTTCTATTACGGAGAGCTGAAAATCTATCGTGTGGCACGTGGAGGCGAGTGACGTTCAAGACGAAGAGAAAGCGCGCGCACAGACAGAGAGAAGCGTGGTGCAAATATGTAGATATGTATGTATGAATAACTCTAAGTTGCTGAATGTATGTAAATTGTGTGCCTGTTCGTCACTGCACACTTCAACGTGAAGAGGAGAAGTGCAGTACGAAGCTGGTTCTAGAAAAAAACAAAACAAAGCTAATCAAGAGGGCACCTGCGGACAAAAAAAACCTCTTTGGAACCTATCCTTGCGAACAGAGAGAGAGAAGAAGAAGAAGAAGAAGAAGAGGAAAAAGAAACATGCGAGGGAGAGACAAGACACATCAATGTGAGCGAGCGCGTCATCAGGTGTGCAAAGCCAAATCGCCGAAGAGAAAATAACTGACTACGCCTCGGCGTAGCAAACCGCCACATTCTTCTCGATCGAGACACATCAGAAGAATATCGTTCTGCACACAAGGAGGTCACGCTAAACTGTGCCAGAGGACTCCTCCTGCTTTATCCCACAATGTGTGTGTGTATCAACAGCGGCTGTGCTGTCACAACAGCAAAACACGCAACGTTCAGTGTATTGTATTGTATTGTTTTTTTTTTTGTGTTTTGTCTATTTATTGGTCAGCAATGTCATCATCGGTCTCGTTGCTTTTTTTCCATTGGCTCACTCTCTTGCACAAAACGACGCATGATAGCCGGATCGGCGTGTAAGAGATGGGAAAACAAGCAACCGCACGCCGTGATCAGAAGTTTGCATCTATAAAGAGAAAGAAATCGACAGGAGAAAGAATGAGGGAAGAGATGCAATAGCAACAGATGCGAGACCCACCAAACAAAAACAAACAAACAAAATAGTTCTGAGACAAAAAAAAAAGAGTAAGATGCGACGGCGATCGAGCTTGCCAATCTAATGTAGGTGTATTCATTCTTGGGGGTGGGGGTCAGCCTTGTCTCCCCCACACCCTTGCGTGTTAGAACGACATGCGTCGCGCAGGCTTGGGCGGTCCTCCACCTCCGGATACTTTCATTTCTAACGCATCCGTTGTACGGCTCGTTGTGCTTTGCGGCACACCGTAAACCTTCGGCGCGGCACCGCCTGGAGGGGCCTTGGCCGCCCCTGATGGAGGCGGCGGCGGAGGCGGGGGCAGCGGCGGCTCATAGCTGCTACTGCGAGCAGTCTGCACGGCGCTACTCGTCAGCGGCGCAACACTGTGTGAGGTACTGCTCAGCACGACAGAAGAATGTGCGGTGAGCGGTGGGGCTGTGCGGACGACGGTGATGCTGGTGGTGGGAGGCGGGGTGTCAATGTCCAAGGGCCCTCCACTACTACCACTGCCACCGAACATGGCCAGCTTGGGGCTCGCGACCATGCGGGCGGCTAGATTCGCAAGCGCCGCAGTGCCAGCACCAGCCGTGCTCATGTTGCCGGACGCCGTTGTCGTCGTCGTTGTCGTTGTGGGCAGTGCCGCTGGCGCAGGCGGAACGCCAGAAGCCGCTGGCGGAGGTGGAGGAGGAACGCCAGAAGCCGCTGGCGGAGGTGGAGGTGGGGGTACACCAGGTGCGGGTGGTGGAGGCGGTACGGCAGCACCCGGCGGCAGCGGCACAGCACTACCCGGAGGTGGAGGCACGGCCGCGTCACCGGGCAATGGTAACGGCACACCACTCTGAGCGCCACCCGGTTGCGGCTGTGGCAGGTAGTAGTACCCGCTCGCCTGGAGCTGGGCACGCGCCGCATTCACGGCATCCACCGTCTTGGCCAAGTTCTCCTGCACCACCTTCATCAACTCGCGTCGATTCGCCAGCAGCGCGTCGATCTTGCGCGTTTCGTCGGCCAGGTGTGCGGCCTCCTTGTGCCGCTCGCGGAGGTTTGCCTCCGTCACGTAGTACCGCACCGCCGCCGATTGCTTCGTCTCATCGCTCTCCTCCAAGTACGCCTTCACCGCCTCCTCGGACCCATTCGAGAGCACCACCAGCTCCGCCAGTTCGCGCTGTTCATCCAGGAGCCGCTCATTCGCCTCCACGTACGGTCGTTGCGTCGTGTAGTACCAGCGCATGTCGAGTTGATGTTCGCGGGTGGCGGTGAGAGGGAGGTGCTCGTCGTGATGCCAACAGCGGACCGTATTGTCGGCCGCGCCCGACCACACATAGTAGCGATCGACCTCCACCGTCGGCTGCAGTGCCGTCACACGTGCGCCCACGTGGTCGGAGAGGCGCTGCACTAAGGTGCCATCTAGAGCGTGGTGAATGCACACCTGACCATCTGCTCCGGTGGAATACACACGTGAGCCAACGCGGCGAAGCGAGGTGATGCGGCCAGAGTGTGGGTGTGAAATGAGGAGTGCGGCGGAGCTCTTCTGCAGGCGCCACACGGCAAGCTGGCCTGCGTTGTCACCAGACCACATCGTCACGCCAACACGGCACAGCGCCGACACCCCGCCAGACTGGGCGTGAATGCGGCTGATCTGCATTGGCGACCCCGTCTGTACATCCCACACACGAATCGTGCCGTCGTCCCCACCACTCACAAGCGCCGTGCCTTCCGCGTAGAGGCAACGTACGTAGTTGGAATGGCCGCTCAGCATGCGCAGCAGCTGGCCGTCGTCGATGCGCCACTGCGCAATCTGAAAATCAGCACTCCCAGAGAATACCGATCCGGTCTGTGCGGCTTCGGCTAAGCAGTAGATGCCTGCCATGTGTTTCCGCATCTGGCGGAGCA
This sequence comes from Wallacemonas sp. 195SL, assembly GCA_030849605.1. Classification (NCBI taxonomy): domain Eukaryota; phylum Euglenozoa; class Kinetoplastea; order Trypanosomatida; family Trypanosomatidae; genus Wallacemonas; species Wallacemonas sp. 195SL. The sequence continues at coordinate 25,952 of JASANS010002210.1, read as the reverse complement.
GAAGAAAGCGGCGGGCATCGTAGACCTCGATGGTGCCCGTCGACAGCCCGACCCACATCTGGTGAGAGCCTTCTTGAACGTCACGCTCCATCACGGACAACGGATGCTGCTCACCACCAGCACCGCGGTGCTGGCGACTCGACAAAACTCCAGGTGCAGGGATAGCGATGGGAAGAAGACACCACACCCGCGTTGACGCGGAGGGACGAGATGAGGGCACGAAGACGTGTTCGAGACAGCCCGTGTGAACGTCGTGAACTTCGATCGCCCCGTTTGCGAGCGCGAGCCACGCCGTGTGACCCGCCACGCCCATCGCCATGACCGCGTCCGTGGCTTGGAAGGCTGTTGTCTTGGGCGTCACATTCGCGAAAAAGTCGGCCGAGGGAGAGCCGAGCATTGCGGACACCGCGCGTTTTTTTTGTTTTTTTTTTCTAGCGCACACGTGTCAAAAACAGAAGAAAGTGTTGGCCAACAACAGCAACAACAACAACAGCTGCGATCTCTATAGATGTGTATTTGTATGTGGTTCTATATGTATAAGTGAAGAGGCGTGATGGTAAGACAGGAAAAAGAAACGAATAAAAAAAATGCGGTGCACGCTCACGTAGTGCCCTGACCTTTGATCGAATCAAAAGTGCAGAAGAAGAGAAAGGGAGATAGAGATGGAGAAGTGTATTGTGATTCAAAACTAGTTGATATCGCGGTCTTTCACTCACGGTAGGCGCCGTTCGCTGGCACACTGAACTGAGAGAGTGGAGAAGGCGTAGTCGGGGCGCGCCTCAGGCTCCGAAGTTTCCGTGCACCACTGGAGGTGTGTATTTGAGAGAGAGAGAGATGAACCTTTGTTTGTTGTACTGTTATCCCATCACCAGCGTGCCAAAACAACAACAGCAGCAACACGCACGAATGCAGTAGTTATCAATTTGATAACATTATGTGCTGAGTGCTGCGCGAGCCTGGGATATCCAGCTGCGCAAGAAGAATAACGAACGAGACGCAAACGAAAGAAGATAAAAAGAAAAAACTCAAACAAACACACAAACACAGATTAGATGAACCGCCCTCGGTATTCGTCAATCTCGTAGTACTGCGCATTGTAGCCCTGGCCTGGCACATGAACGCGACCCGTTCGCTCCACTCGAAGCGGGCCCGCCCATGACGGGTCATCACACACCACCCGCTCCGCCTCCACCACCACGAGGAGCCGAACCGGGTCAATCAAGAGGAGCCCCACTCTGCCGCCCACACAAAGCTCCGGTGCTAAGAAAAATCGCGTCGTCTGCGGCGGCATGACGTCCTTGGTGACTTGATAAGTCCCTTCTCCATCGCCTACGTGCGTGTGCTGTGCTTGCTGCCGACGCACACCACAGGCGGTGGCCATCGCAGGGGGCCGCATCGCCGGCAAAGACGGCGTGCGTGGGAGCGGGAACACGCAGAAGTCATCTAACAGCTGCGGCTTGGCGAGCATGCCGGTGGCGATTAGCTGTGCTTCTTGGCGGCTAATCTCGACCAGCTTGCCGGTAAAGTGGCGGAACATCTTGTTGATAGGGTAGCCGCCAGGAATGTCCGACGCCTGAAGGGGTCGCGCCTGACCGACGTGCGAACTTCCTTGCGCAGCTCCTCCAGCGCGAACTTCCTCGGCGTCTGCCGTGGTGGTGGGTGTTGCTGTTATTGCTGTGGGACGTCCGAGCCGATGACGGCGTGTCTCTCCATTGTTCAGCAACGCACGGTGATGACTCTCAAAGTGAAGGCGTCGCCGCATCGTGCTCCGCAAGGTTTCAGCCACGGCGTGTGCGAACGGGGCTCCGCACTGGGCGTTGAAGAGATGGGTGATGTTCATGACGCGCAACCGCGAGTTCTCCGCGCTGCCGTGATTGAGAAAGTCGACGAGGGTCATGAGCTCTGAGGGCTTCAGCGGGGCGGCGAGTGTTGGGATGTAGCGGGGCCTCGTGGGCGCCACGCCACGCACAAGCGTGTTCGCCTCGGAAAGGTCATGGGGGTCAGCCTCCGCGGACTGTGATGACGCTGCTGCTGCCGCTGCGTCCTCCGCTTCAGCTTGCGAGATGGCCAAGACATACTGCAACAGCTCCTCCTCCGTCATGCCTGTGCTTTCTTGCAGACGGCGATACTCCTCGTGGCCCACATCTTCATCGCCCCACGCTTCCCCTCCATCGCCCTCCTCACCCGCATAGTCGTCCTCGTCGTAGGCCTCTTCGTCGTACATGTCCACGCCCGCATCTGCCTCACCGTGAAACACAAAGTCACGCGCATTCTCACCGGCGCGCAGTGGCCGCTCCACCGTGAGCACGAGCGGCGGCACATTGGTCAGCATCAGCGGTTCTCCGACTCGGCGCATGTGCTGCTGCTGCTGCTGCTGTGGTGCAGTTGGTGGGGGCGGTGCGCTGGACTGCGACGCGCTGTCCACGCCCTCGTGCGTGGGGCCCAGATGCGCCTCCGGTGGAGGCCGACTCAAGGGGGCATTGGCCGTGCTTTGCGTGGCATCGACGCCTTCGTGAATCGCCACGGTGAAGCTGCCGGTCTCATTGTCGTCGAGCTGTGTGAACTCCTTGAAGTGCCACTCACGACGGGCATCGCGGACGTAGAGGAGCCGTTCGCGCAGAAACCATTCGTAGCGGAACATGGTGGACTGTGACGGAATGGCAAACTGGCTCAGCAGCAAGGTGCCCCCGCGCATGGCGAGGACGTCCTCGTGAAAAAAGCGTAGCTGCTGCTCCCAGATGCTGTCTCGGTACCGCAGCAACACCCACAGTCGGCGACACGTGCTCGCCAGGCGCAGGACATCTGTGTAGTGCACGTACGCCGTGACCCACTCCCAGCAATCGAGGGGTATGTGAATGAAAGGCACCTCCATCGGGTCGCGATTGCGCAGCTCCGCCTGTTGACGAAACTCTTCACGAATGGCCTCGAGTGTTTGACCGTGGTCACCTGGACTGGCGCCCGCGCTCGGAAACAAACTTGACGCACCAGCTGCGGGGGAGGCATGGGCGGAGACAGACCACGGCGAAGGCGAGGCCTCGAGGTGGTTTGCGTGAGAGCCTGGCGTGGCGGCGAGGCCCGTGGGTGAGGCCACATTCGACACGCTCCCGCCACGTCGCAGACAGCCAGCAGCAGCAGCCTGACTAAAGGGTGGCGCCTGTGGTGCGAGTGGCGTGAGTGCGCCAGGCATGTTTGCGGGCTCGGGGGAGGGTGCCATGACGGGTGTGCTTTGCTGACTCGTACGCTTCGAGCTAAGACGCTCAGCCCATGTAGACATGATGAAACACACACACACACAAAAAAAAAGTCAAAGCAACGCGTTTAAACGAGGCGGATACGAATGGGGGGGGGGGGAATGTACGTGGATTTGCGCGTATATCTTTTTTTTTGTGTGTGTTTTGAGGGATGCTATAAGGGCAATAACAGAGAGAGAGAGAGAGAAATAGCGACGACTGAAAATGAGAACTGTGAATGGGAAGCCACGAAAAAAAAAAAAGATGGAACCAAACTGGCGTTCGTGGTTGGTTGTTCGGCGTCCTCTTGGGATTTGTTGTGTAGTTCTTGTGAAGAGCAAAACAATAATAATCGTAAGAATACCGAGCGGCCGTAGAGAAAAGGTAAACACAAGGAAACATGATAAAGTAAACGAAGGAGGGTGTGGGTGAAAAGGAGGTGTTGCACAAGCAGTTGGTAACAATTGGCACGACGCTTGAGGGTGCTGCTGTTGCTCTTTCAGCGGGTTAGAGAACGACACGAACTCTTTCACGATTACGAAAAGAACGTGGGAAAACCGGGACGTGACGCAGACATGTTAAATGGTAGTTTTTTTTTTTTTTGCTGAGGGTCGATGCCTTTGTTGTGATTGACACCTGTAGTTTTTCATGTTGTATTTGTAATTTGTTTTGTTTATGCAATTAGAAGTGTAGCGTCCATCTGAACAGTAACGCCAGAAAGACTCTGTGAGAAACGGAGTTGTGAGGATGAAGAGAGAGAGAGAGAGAGAGCGAGCAAACACGCACACACACACACACAAAGTGGAAAGCAAATACTGACAGCTAACATGCCTTGAGCAAACATTATCCCCAAGACAAGTACGACACAATTCGCAGGGTGAACAGAAGCGGTGAAGGCTAAATGCGATTCCAAGCAGGAATACCCGTAGGAGAGTCCTTCGGCGCCAACTGGCGCTTCTTCAAGACCGATGTGGGCCGGTACTTGTTCGCTATGGCGTGCCACTGATACCACAGTTGACGGTACACGCGAGGACGGAATGCGGAGTTCACCTCTGTGTAGTGTAGACCAGCCGTGAATGGTTGCACAGCCCGCCGCTGCGCCGCCATCGCCACGTGCGAGTCCTCCTCGAGAATGGCCTGAAGCTGCTCCGGCTGAATCTCCTGATCCCGGCGCAGCTGCAAGGCGAGCACAGTTGCGGCGGCGCGCGTCTGTGGGTTCGGTGAGGCCCGCATCGCCTCCAATTCGCTGTCTGCTGGCCGATCACCGTAGACATCGGCCTCCCATTTTGTCTCGTAGCCCTTCACGCCTTGCTGCGCCGCCAACCGCATCAACGCGCTGGCCTCACGCGGCCGCCAGTTGCGGATCAGGCAGTCGTGGAAGAATTTCACCATATTCGGATGCAGCTGTCGATCCTCCTCCACCATCTTTTCCAGCACCTTGCACGCCTTCTCCCAGTGATTGAAGCCCGGTATGGTCATAGTCACGATGACGGAGTTGTGCATTGTGTCCGTCGAGTCGAACCCGTTCTCCTCACAGGCCCGCAGGGCCTCCAACGCCACCCGCCAGTGCTGCAACCGCTCGAGTCGGTGATTCAGCTTGAAATCAAAGTTGTAGCCGTGGTCGGCATTCGCCATGCCGTTGACGATATAGTAGTACGACGCGCCGTTCGGCTGCACACCATCTTCCTGCATCGCACGCACAACCTTCACAATCTCAAGCGCACGCCCCCAGAGGGATTGAGAAAACAAAATAGTGTTGTAGTGCTCAAGGGTTAATCGGTATCCCACCATGCGGCCCTTGGACGCAAAAATCATTGCCTTCTGCCACGAGGACGTGTTGGCCATGCGGCGCAACACGCGCAGAAATTCAGTCGGGTCACGACGGATGGGGTCGGTCATGGCGATCTGACTCCTTTCTCTCTTTTCCTTTGCTTCCGAATTTCCTTCCTGTTGTAGACGAAATGGGAAGAAGGGGAGCGGGGGCGGTGGGTCCAAAGACACGGAGAGGCGTGTTGAGAGAGAGAGGGAGAGAAGAGGAAGTAGAGGCGAGTTACATTGTCTGCGAGAGGCCATGATATGCTCATGTTCCGATCGCGGTTTGTTTTGTGTTTTTTTTCCCCTTCGCGCAGAGAAGTTCACATGACAGCAGCATCAGCACGAAGCGAAAATAAGCGAAACGTGCTCGACTGGTCAGTGACGGGTGAACGCAACGGCGCACGCTCACGTGTTTGTGATCAGAGAATTCTTATTTCTGGCAAGGTGCGGTAGTCTTCCTTTTTTTCCTTTGTCTGTTTCTTCCAATGCTGTATCGATGTTGCCATGAGGGCCAATTAGTTAAGATGAGATGATGTGTGCCCCCCCTCCCCAAGTCTCACGTTCTCCTGCTTTCTTGTTCTTCTGCCGCTCTCACCGTTTCTCCACCTTCTGTGTCTTGTTTCTAGGCCAGTCCAGAGGTGAAGTCGTATGAGAGACTGTGCCGCATTCTCATGTCAGTCGGTGGGAGCTTCATGATAAAGGAAAAAAAAAAGGGAGAAGGAGAAAAATAAAAGGGAAGTAACGGGGGAGGTGGCATGCGTGTGGAAACCCCCCCTCACACACACACATATACACACATGAAGGACGAGCAAAAGGAAAAAAAAAAAGAAAAAAAGAAAAGGGAATATGAGAAAAAAAAACACAAAAAGAGAGTCGAACACTTGCAAATGTGTGTCAAAGGGACGAAAATGGGAAAAAAGAGAAAGTAAGTGCAACCAAGAAACAGCCACAAGAGGATAGGGAATGAGGAATACAAAGACCTGATGCGTGCAAAGGGTGCAGTGACAACGCACACTCACTTACACACACACACACAAGGAAAAACAAACAAAGATAAACACATGTGACGTTCCGAGGCCGTCAGAACACATCCCGTTCGCTTCCTTTGCGGAGTGCCAGAATGAGATCTTCGACGGTGTCATTCTCAGCACACAGCTGCTCCACCTCCGCTGGGCTAAAGGCGCGACCCTCACGTTGCGCCACGGCTTCGTACACTTGACTGAGCTGCTCTTGCGGCACCGCACCCGTTTCCGTCGTTCGGCTGAAGTAGTGCTGCACCATCTCCACCGCACACTCGGGTGAGAAGTGCGACATGTGCAGCTTCATCGTCACCACGCCAGGACGGGTGATGGCCTCGTCGAGGTGATCAATGTGATTCGTCGTCATGATGACGATGCGACCTGGTGCGTTTAAGATACCATTGAGGGCGACGAGAACACCTTGAATGCTCAACTTGTCCGTCTTGGTCGAGTCGTTGATGGTGACCGTGGTTCGCGTTTTCCCTGAAGAGGCCGCTGTGGCGGAAACCTTGGCCCTTTCGTCTGTCGTGGATGAACTTGCACTGTCACTTTCCTCATCGTCTTGCTCATCCTCGTCGTCATTTTCATCTGCATCGTCGGGCGTTTGAATAGTCACTCGTTTCTCCTTCTCGTCCTCCATGACTTCTTCGGGCTCTTCTTCTTGTTCCTTCTCTGCCTCTGTCTGTTTGTTTGCGTCGTCCTCGTCCTCCCTGGGTACCTTCAAGGACGGCTCCTCTGCAGCATCTGTCTCCAGCGCAACGTCCTTCCACGTGTCGCGCCGCACCACGCCACCTGCGGCATCAATGTCCTCCAGCACGTAAACCACCTTCTTGGCCGTGAGCTTCATCGTCTGATCGGATGAGTACCGCGCACGCCGTGTGCCTGGCAGCTGACAGCGCGTGTCGAACATGTACTGAAGAAGCTGCCGATTGGTCTGCACGCGCGACAGAGGAATGGAGAACAAATTACGCTCCAAGTAGGCTGCGATGGCTTTAACAAGACTAGTCTTGCCAGTGCCGGGCGGTCCGTAGAGAAGCAGCACGAGCTTGTGCGGGAAGCCTGGCACAGCAAACTTACCCGTTTGGCTCTGGAACTGATCCAGCAAGGTCATCAACTTCTTCTTTTCGGGGAAAAAGAGCGTGTTGAACGTCTTCTCCTGCGACAGAGGGAAGAACTGACACTGCAGAAGCCCATCTGTGGAGGGCTTCTCCAAGAGGGGCTGGAGGAGGTAGCGGCTGTGACTCGCCTCGTTGTTCAGCGATTCCTTGTACCACTGCCACGCATCCATCACAAAGTCCGCGGCGACGTCCTTGGCCATCACCCCGGTCTGCGTCGTTACGAGGCTGATCGCTTTCGTGCGCTTCTTCGCGCCGCGACCACCACCGCCGCGATCGTCGCCGCCGCCACCACCGCCATCACCGGCGTGACCGGCCGCTCCGTCTTCGCCACCGGCGGCTGCACTCGCCACGACGCTGTATCGGAGGGCAGGCACGATGGTAACACGGCAGTCGTCTGCCGGCACAGTCTGCACGCAGTAGCTCTGCTCGAGCACGTCCGCAAGTGTGGCACCGGCGTCTGCGCTGCTGGTACCCGGAGGTCGCTTGTAGCGATACGCACCTCTCTCGTACGTCGGCTTCACCTTGCGAGAAACGTATTGGGTGATGGCCTCGTTGAGCACGCCGTTCTCATTCACGTCAATGAGCGCGTTGCCGTGTGGATCGAGCACGGGCGGCTGGATGAACGTGGTGCTGCTGGTTCGCGTGAAAAACGTGAGAAGACGGCGCACCACGCCGGGCCAGGTCGTGCGAAAAAAGTGATTAATCATGCCAGAAATGAAAGGGATAAGAACTGCAATGAGCATATCTACGACAAGATTCCCTGTCCGCAGGGACGTCATAAAGTTGAGATTCAACAAGGAGGAGTACACATCCATTGTGCTTTACGTGATTATCACTGTGCGAATGTGTGTGTATTGGAAAAAAAAAGGGGGACAATATAGTGCGTTTGAGAGAGAGATAGGGAAGATGCGTATTGCAACAACCACGCACGCACACGCACACGCACACACAGAGACCAACAAGGATAAGATAATCAGCGAGAGTTTGCTGAGCTAGAGACGAAGAGCGAGGCGGAGAAAGAGAGATGAAGAAGTAGGGAAAAAGAGAGGGGCGTGAGAAGGCTGATCACCAAGGAAAGGGAATGAAAAAAAAAACTGAAAGAGACACGTCACAGTTTTCGTAGTTTCGTCGTTGGTTCTGCGCCTTCGGCTTCATCGCACGCGCTGTGATGCCACATAACGAGATGGAGCTAAAGAGCGACATGGTGTGCCGCCGTCACCTTAGCCGTGACAGCCCATTGTTTGCCCCCTTCGCAGCACCATGCGAAAACAAGGAGAAAGGACATGAAGGAGAGAGAGAGAGAAAGCTGTCTGACATTACATCGTACTTTTCCTCCCAATGAGAGTTCTTGTTTGCTCACTTCTCTGCGTGAGTGTGTGTGTGTAAATGAAACATATCGGCGCGGAGGGGGAGACCAAGGGGCTGCTCGCATGCTCACACTTCTAAAAAAAGAAAAAAGAAAAGGGAAAAAATGTTTGTGTGTTTGTACATCATGGATGATCTTTAGACCAAAACAAGACAATTGGAGGCAGATACCATCAATGAGAGAGAGAGAACTAGGAGCTGTTTAACATCAAACGCAGCCAACAACAACAACGGTTCAAGCAAAGGCCAGGAAGGAAAGCAGACACGTACAAAACAACAGTGAAAACGAGAGAGACAGAAAAAAAAAAGAAGAAAGAAAGAAAAAAAAAGAGCACAGCTCTCTTCACCGTTGTGCTCCTTGTTTTTTTTTTTTTCATTCCGCCACAGAGGTGACCTCATGTGTTCGACTATTGTCGTGACTGCCGCTGACACCTCCTGTCACCCTCTCCGTCTCCAGTTTGAGTCGCAGCGAGAGCTGCTGATTTGCCCGGCGCAGGTAGGCCAGTTCCTCTTGCTGTTTCTTGTTCCGCGCCGCACGCTCTGCCTCGAAGCGGGTCTCCAGACCGGCTCGGCGCACCGTGAGGGCGTGATGGGCTGCGCGTAACGCATCGCGCGAGCGCGTCATGTCCGCGACCCTGGCCTCCATCGCCACCACCGTCTCGTCCCCGTGGGCGGAGAGACAGCGAGTGGAGCAGAGGTGCTGCGCGCGATTACACAGGTCACGGTGAACGCGCAGGCTATCGCGGAGGTCATCGCGAAGACGCTGCAGGAGAACGCCCCGCGCGGGTTCTTCAAGCGCCACTTGTCGTAGTAGTTCATCAAACACGTCTTCGTAGATCTCGCGGCGTACGGGGCACAAGCCCGTCGCCCGTGCCCGTCGCGCATGCAGCCGCTCACAGAGCTGGGCATGCATAGCCACAACGTCTTCACGCGTCGCGGGCTCCGTCGAGACGAAGCAGACCCACTGCGCCGCCGCAGCCGGCTCCTCGTTCGTCAATGACGATGACGAGGAGGCCGGTGCGGGAGGGAACATGGCGTTGAGCAGCGGCGCCGCTCCCCTTACATTGACCATAACCGATTGCAGCACCTTCTCTGCAGGCGGGGCCGCCGTCGCGCGGGAAGTGTTGGTGTTCGTGGTGCCATGACGCTTGGTGCTCGCTCCAGGGGCAGTTCTGCCGGTGCCGAGTGGCCCCCCACGCGTGGCCGTTTTGCCCGCACTGCTCGGCGGCGTTGGCAGGCGATGCGCAGGGTCTTTGCGTGTTGTGGTCGCCGTGGTCGCCGCGGTCTCTGCATCCGCGGTGGCAGCCATGCGAACACCACCACCACTGCCAGATGCGGACGATGACGACTGTGCTGGCCGAGTACTGTGTGCGGCGAGGAAAGATTCCCGTGCAGCATCCTTGGCCGCCGCGAGTCTGGCAACAGGAATAGGGCTGTTGTTTTTGTTGTGGTTGCCTCTTGCAGCCGCAGCAGGGCCACCAGAGATTTTGCGTCCTTTTTGACTCGTTGCGGACGTCGTCGAGGCACACGCATCTGGGCCATCATATGCGTCAGCCAGAGCCAGGCCGAGTGCAGCAGCTGGGACAAGGCGAGGAGCCTGATAGCGGAGGAACGGCTGAAACACAGCGGACACCTCTGTGGCGTCCGTGGCGTTGTGCGTAACAGTGGCCATGTCGCCTTTGCCTCTCTCTCTCTCTCTCTTCCTTTCTTTTTTGTCTTTTTTTTTGTTTTCAAAACGTACGTGTGTGATGAGTCAATTGGTGTCGTTGTTTTTTCGCAATTCTGTTTTGGCACCACCAGCACCACCACAACAACAGCAACAAAAAAAAAATGGGTTGCGAGGTCGCACACGCACACAAAAGCAAAGTATATATGCACGTACCTGCATGAGAATGGAGAAAGAGTGAGATAGAGAGAGTGAAATGAATGCTGGAGGAGGGAGTCAGGCAAATATGACCGGCACACAGTTATTACTCGCGTGGAGCTCCCCCGAGCTTCAGTGACATCTTTGAAGGCTCCGCGAGGGCTCGACAGCGAGTGCAAGAGGCACAATACTAACGATACCAAAAAAAAAAAAAAAATGATCTCACCGTGCATGCGTGACTATGTCAGATGGATGCGATTCACTAGGCACACCAGGACCCGGTAGGGCACAACACGGAGATCAACAAGGTCATTGCGATGCGCCTGGCTGTACTAGTACAAAGGCTGCTCTCAAGGAAGGAGAAAAAAAAAACACCAAATCTGATTATATATATTTTTGTTTGTCTGTTGCGGCGTGTGCTCGTGTGCGTATTTTCGTCGGCTAGTCTAATGTAAGCTTTTGCAAAAGCAAAAAACACAGCAAATCAAAAGAAGGAGAGCGAAAAGCTGAGAAAGACACACACACACACACACGTGTACACAATATACATCATGACGGCCAAATGAAAAAAAAAAATGGCGAGCAAACAACACGAGCACTCAATTCTTCTTTTCCTACCTTTCTTGATTTGTTTGTTTACATTCCGAGAGGATTGAAAAAAGAAAAAAAAACAGAACACAAGGAGGAACAAGATGCTCACAGTGCGAAAGCAAAGCAAAAAGAGAGACTGCGAATCTGAGGTCATTCTTGGGCACCACCTTACACCCCGACAGCACCGCTTCGCACGTTGCGAAGAATACCGTAGTGCGCGTCCGGGTTCGTCGTGACGTGGTGCGTGTAAATATCAGCGACTTGCCGCAGCTCCTCCACCTCCTCTGGTGCGAGCATCAGTTCACAGTACTGTTCAATGGTCATGGCACCACCTTCGATGAGCTCTTGCATCGAGGCCCCAAGCTGCACGAGCACACGTGCCGCGGCCACGTTGAGTTCACGCACGGCGTACTCCAGCGCAGGCATCTCCACACCGAAGAAGGGGTCGGCCTGCACGGTGGTGATACCTTGTACCACCACAATATAGTACACCGCCGCCAGGTCCACACCGCGGTGTCCGCTGGTTACCTTGTTGTTGCTACCACCGCCGCGGCTTCCATCCTGACCGACTGGCACGCCGCTGGTCCTGCTGGGGTCTGTATCACCGAACAGAAGCGCGAAGAGAGTGTAGGGCGTGATGTAGGTGCTCGGGAACATGGGGAGGCTGGACAAGAGTGCACGCACACGCGTCAGTTCACGTTTAAACTCCGCGTCGTAGACGCTCAACTGCCGCCCGCTCGCCAGCGCCGGCGGTGGCAGAGGAGGCTTCACCGCGGTGGGGCGAACTGTATAAGATGTCGAAGCAGCTGCAGCGGCGGCGGCAGCGACGGCGATGGTGGTCGACGCCGCCGGCTCCACCGAGTTCATGGAGAACATGCTCTGACGACGACCAGCGCCAGGCAAGAGCCGCAGCGACGCCCCTGACACCGACTTTTGCCGTGACGAACTCTCCGCCACCACCGACGGACCAGTGCGGCGTGCGCTGACGCTAGGGAGATCGGCCGTGCCAGGCGACCCAAACCCCGATGTGCCGGCAGCCCCAGCAGCACGCCCACTTAACGGCATCGAGACGAGAGACAGTGTACGCCCCGTGAAGCGACGCGTGCCCATGGGACCTGCCGCGTAGAGCCGACGTCCATCGTGGACTGTGCTCGCATTCATCGAAGTCATCCCCGTGCCGCCGTGGTGATCAATGTGCACCACCCCGCCAAGGCTGCTCATCGTGTCTTGATACTGCTTCAACCGCTCATCGATTTTGTCGAAGAGAACCGCGAGCTGCCTTTGCATGAGTGGCACGGTGTCACGCCCGTAAAGACCACCGGCGAGACGACAGTTCAGTTCGTGCCAGAAGCGGTTCGTGAAGGCATCGAGGTAGCGGTGCTGCACCATGCCCGTGACCTGCTCCAGCTTCAGCGCCTTGGCGAGCTCGGCCGACCAGTTGTCCACGAGCTCCGGCAAAGGAGAGGACTCTGTCTGACCAAGCACCTGATAAAGCGGCACGGACTCGCAGAAAGCTTCCATCACGCGCTGCTGGCAGAATCGTGGCAGTGCACGCAGCAGGAGGCGCAGCGTGCCAGAGCGAAGCAGGGTGAGCGGGGTCGCGTTGGCCTTTTCCATTTTCGCGGCCAGTATTTCGGTGAAGAGTGCTTCGTGGGCGTCGCTGGGGCTGCCTTGCAGCAGCAAGAGACTGCGACGACGGAGAGAGACGGCAGGAGCGGGCTCGCTCACACTGAAGGATGCGTGCCCTGGCGCTTGACGAGGTGAAAGAAGGAGGCCGCTGTGCCCGGACGCGGCCAATGTGTCTGTGTAGGCTTGTGGCCCGCGGCTTGACAGGATCGAGCCACCCCGTTCTGTCTGCCCATTGTTGTTGTTGTTGTTGGCGGCAGCAGCAGCACCGGGCGTCTTCTCCGACCAGTGCGTGCCGCGTGCGGCGCTGCTGGGATTGTTGTGCGTACTGGGCGTCGTGCCTGGTGCGTTGCCGCCCTCCTTGGCAGGCGGGGACGGCTTTTTGAGGTTCTGTGGGCCAGGAATACGCGCGGTCACCACGCCTCGCGGCTGTGGGGTGGAGGTCAGCGCGAGCAGCAGCAACACCAAATCTGATTGATAGAGTCGCTGATGGCGAAACCGTTGCGTCGAGTCACTCGTGTTCGTCGCAGCTGCCGCCTCGCTGGCTGTCGTCGTGGTCTCCTCGTCGGTGCTGACGGGTGTGGGCAGCGCGAGGCGGAAGTTGGCGGTCAGGAGCGGGTCACCGCGTGACTTTCCGTCTTCCATCTGCCCTAGCTTAAAGCAATGTCCAACGGCTGCGAGGAGGGTGAGTTGAGAAGGGGGTTTGGTCTTCATCTCACGTGCCACACGCCGGCGCACTTCGAGGACAAGTGCCATCGGAAACGGGGCCAGCCGAAGAAGAGGACCTTCGAGCGCACGCCGTTCACGGGCTTGTCGACGCTGCTGCCGCGTGATGCGTTCGCAGATCATCTCAATGGTTTCCTCCTCAGGTGGAATGTCTTCTTCATCCTCGACTTCCTCGTCTTCTTCGTCGTCTTCACCTTGGTGCAGAGACGCACCGGGGTGCTCGCCTTCTTTCCCGTACCAATCCAAGTCCTGCGCCGTCGCGTGTTCGTTCTCTTCGTCCTCACCAACACCGCGACCACCAGCGGCGTGGAATCCCCAGCGCACCAACACCGTGCGTGGCATCGCCATGAGCAGCCACAGCGCGAGCCGTACACCCTCTGTTGACGCAAACGCGGCGAGACGAACAGGGCGGGATGGAAATACACCCGCCGCCAGCAACATCTCCATGTTGTAGCGACCTGCGTGGCTGAGTGACGAGCTGATGAGGTTCACTTGCTTTTCGTGACAGAGCAGGTGCTTCGCGTATTGGGATGATGTGAGGCGAACGAGTGAGAGCTGGAATGTCCGGACTTTGCCGGAGTGCGGTCGGGAGCCTTTGGTGGACACGCTGAGCGCTGCCTCTGTGCCGCTTGCACGGTGGCTATTCTTCAAGGCATCACCACCACCGCCACGACTGCTGCTGCTGCTGTTATTATTTGCACCCGTGAGGAACGGCTCACAGAAGAAGATGTTGAAGTCCAAGGTCATCGGAGGCAGCGGGTACGGCAGGCGAGGCCCATCTGTGGCACGGCTCGCGACGATGGCGCTATGCACGGTCGTGAGAAGCGGGAAGCCCGTGTCGAGGTCACGCCAGAGCCACTCCTCCACACGCGCCAGCGACGGTTGGCGACGCTGCAGCAGACACAATCGCAGCGCGGCAGGACAAAACAGGGCGGCCAACACCACTGCATCCACAGGGAGCATCGCGTCCAGCCTGTAGTCCGGCACACCCGCAAGCCGCCGCCGCCGACGACGCCGCTGGCTATCGTCATCGCTACCTTCCCCCTCCTCGTCACTGACGTCCTCTTCTTCTTCTTCTTCGGCTGCCTCTTCGTCTTGGTCCGCGTCTCCCTTGGCTCGCGGCGCACCACCCGTGGCCTTCTCCAGGCGGCAGCGCAGTGTGCGAAGAAGGGGGTGCTCATCAAGGAGATGCCACGCCTCACTGGCGGTGTCATAGACAATCCAGAGCAGACGATTGACATCTCCAAAGGCAGGCACACCATGCATCGGAGCAATGTAGGCTGAGCTGCCGCGGTGGCTGCCGGCTGCAGTGGAGCCGTGTGGTCGCGATGTGGACGTACGCGCCGCGGCGGCCGCCGCCGTACCTAGCCACTCTGCTTCCTCGTTGGGGTCTGCCGCTGCGGAGACATCTACGGACTCGTGCGCATCTGTCTCCCTGCCGTCTGTCTCTGCCGCCACCTCGTCGTGGCTCGCCGCCTCCCCATCGCCGCCCTCACCACCAAAGGCACCAGACGGCTTGAACCAACTGGGGCGTGCCCTCGCTGGGTCAGGCACGACGAGATCCTCCCCCTCTTCGTCTTCGTCATCCTCGTCATCGTCGCCGCTATCGCCATCGCCGCTCCGTGAGCCGCCCACGCGCTTCCTTCCAGCGAAGGAAACTGTGCGCGGGGGTTTCGGGGGAGGCAAAGGTGGGACCGCCCAGCCGTACATGGCCGCGAGGGTTCGCTCCAGCGTGGGCACGTCATTGGAGATCAAGGGCGTGAGCCAGTAAAGCGGGGCCTTCTCCTCCCCGTCTTCCTCCGCATCCAGCGCCGCCGCGGCATGCACGGAGGCATTGTCCACACCGCTCTCGTCTTGGTGAATGCCGGCGCCATCACGACCGTCGTCGTCCTGGTGCCTGTCGCTGACCCCCCGCATCGCCAGACCCGCACCCGCGCGCTGAATCTTTTCAAGGATTTCTTCCATCTCGTCAAGCGCTTCCGGAGCGATGCCTTGGGCGAGCTCATCCTCCTCGGTCAGCCCGTTCTCGTCACGCAAACGGCGACGCGCCTGCTCGTGGTCAACAAAGGCACGCAGCCCATCGACGTCTTGCGCAAGCTGGCGCATCACGTTCGCCCGCCGCATCTCGTTCAAAGCTTTGCGGCACACCTTCTCAAACGCGTAGGCAGGACGCGTAAGATGCAGCTGAACATCCACGACTGCGGCAGCACTGTTGGCGGTGTCTGCCCCGTCATCCTTGTTCGTGTCGCCACCGCTGTGGTGGCTGGTGTTCTCGCCATCTTCCACGCGTGCGAGGAGGTCGCTGGGTAAGCGTAACGCCACGCTGGAGACGACCGGCTTCTTTACCGGCACACGCTCAATAAAACGCTCGTCAATTGCCTCCTCCTCCTGGCTGGCGCTCCTGTCGCGCGCATCGTCATCGTCATCTTCTTCGTCATCACCGTTGTGACTGACATTGTCATGTGCTTCTTCTTCGTCGTCGTCGTCATTGTCTTGCTCATCGAATTCTGCCTCGCGCTCGAACTGGTCGGCGTCACTGGCACTCATGTCTAAAAAATGTACGGCCCCACGCCACGCGGAGGAAAAAGAAGAAGAAGATGAAGATAAGCGATGCACTTTTTGCAAGCTTTCTTTGCGCTCAATAAGAAAGAACGAAACACTCTTTTCTTTTGCTGTTGTGAGACCTTGGAAAAAGAAAAAGAAAAAATAAGAAGCCACCATCAGAAGCGATATATATATATATATATTTAAGGCAAATTGAAATTGGTAGATGAATGTGATGAGAGATGAATACATGGAGGAGACGGTGGTAATGAGATGAAACGAAAGGTAGCCAATACAATTCTCTCTTGCGGACGAATACACACCTCTCGGAAAGCATAATATGTCAGCACGAGGGACAATCAAAGGCACTGACAGCAACAAACCCTTTCATGTTCCAGTGCTCTGACGGCGTGATAGATCTCGATATAACTGGGAAGAGCAACGACGATCTTTATCCGTGACAGGAGAGCACTAACGTTCTATTCTCCCTCTTGATTGTGTCAGTGAAAAAAAGAAAAGAGGTGCCTGTAATTCGTGATGTGTCGTTTTCCCTCGCCCCCCCCCTCCACTGACACACACGTGTCTGACAAAGAGGAGAGCATGATACCCATGAGCTGGCGCACTTTCTCACTTTGTTTGCGCCAAAGCGTTTTTTTTTTTGAATGATTGAACTGTTGTACCAACGTGAATGACAACTCCTAAAAATGCATGTAAAGCGAAACCAGGAAAATAAAAACCAAAAAAGAAAACAATCAAAAGAGAGAGAGAGAGAGAAAGGAAGAAAGAGTTGAGAAGGAGAAGCAGCCGTTTGATGCTGGTTTGCCGTGCCTCTGCACAAAATTGTCCTCAAATTTTCACTTTCATGACCTCTATTTGTTTCTTTCTTTTTCTTCTTAGACTTCCACAAACATCACCTCCATACCAAGAAGGATGCAGCTGAGAATACCGTAGCGCATAATCACGTAGAGCTGCTGATCCTGCACGTAATCCTTGGCGGTGATCTCCATCGAGTAGTTACAGTGCTTCGTGCAAATAACGATCACATTGTACGCGAGCACAATCAGCATCGCCGTGCCCAGTGGGCTGTACAAGAGAGTGGACAGCGAGGTGCACGCGTTGACCTGCGAAAAGTGCGCAACCAAGTTCGACCCCAGCGCTTGACCCACGAAGTTACGGCGAGGCACCACCAGGGCAGAGCTCGGAGCCGCAGCACAGCGACTACCAGTCAGAGCCGCTGCGCCACACAAGCGCTGGGCCGCAAGGGTGCGACGAGCAAGCAGGAGAGAGCGACGAGCCAACATGCTTACTAGTGATTTTGATTCCTTGATAGAGATTTTTTTTTTGCTTCTAAAAAACAAACAGACAGGGAAGCCTTTCGGTACTGTAGATCCTAATGAAGTTAAACAAAGAGAAAGAACACACAAAAGTCAAGTATGAAGTGATGCAACTAGGTGGAAGCTAAGTCACTAACCGACAGCGATAGGCGCAGTAGTGAGCGGGGATTGATACCACGAGAGAAGAGAAATAAAAAAAAACAACAACAACACGAAGTAATACTGAATACCACACAGAAATCAGTCGTGAGGGAGCGAGAGATGGAGGGAGCGATGAGATGAGTAGGCGATGATACACGAAAATGTCAGAGGACGACCGTTTCACATTTCCTTCCTCATCTTGAGGATGCACATGCACACACACACACACGCATGCACACACACACATCGACATGAGATGACGCTTTCACAATGTGATGTGCTAACGGAGAGAAATGCAGATCGATAGATAGAGAGAGAGAGAACCAGCGCACACGCAAACACAAACACAAACTCAATCACTATTCCCCCAAGTGAATTGAGTCACACATGGGTAAAACCCAAACAAACAAACAAGAGGGCACCGCTGAGTAACGTGACCAACAGCTCAACTCCCACTGCTTCCATGTGTTCATGACAGGTGCGCCAGAGTTGCGCACTTGTTTGTCTCTTGCTCTCAGGCGGCTAGTTGTCATACATCAGTGACGCTACGCGTGCTTGTAATTTCTGTTTTTCTTCTTCACACGGTCCAACAGGATAAAGGAGAGGTGAAAACTAAGTTTAGGAAAATATATAAAAAAAAAAACGCCCTATTTACAACTAAAGCTCATCATCTCATCGCCACCAACACGAATAGTGAGACGGAGAGTGGGGTGGGGGGTTGAAAGAAGCAAACACGGAAAAATCAGTGTCAGAACGCGTGAACACTTGACTGAACAATGAAGTCGTGACTGCTTCTGATTTGATCCCTTTGTCTTGTCTTTCTTTTCTCTTTTGCACCTCAGAGAGGAAATAGGAGTTCAAGAGAGAGAGAGAGAGAGAGGGAGGAAATAACCAAGAGAACAAAAACAAAAAAAAGGACAAAAATAACACGAGTGGAATAACGCACACAACCCCCCTTAACAAACGTAACAATGAAAATGAAAGGAAACAGGAAGACAGCAAAAAAGCGCAGGAAAAAATCTCTTCATTTTTTTTTCGTGTGGTAGTTCATTCAGACTATTCGTAACAGCTCGTTCTCTTTTCCTCCTCCCATTTCATCTTCTGTTCGTGCCTCTCACGCCTTGAGACACGCAGTGTATGGAGAAAACACCCTTAACAGCTACGGGCCCGAGAGGAGGTGCAGAAAAACACATTGTCTGCCTGTGAACAAAGGAAAAAAATGAGGGAGACAATAGAAAAAAAAAAGAGAAGCGCTGGCAAAGCGGAGACGGCTGTCAAAGAACACCATCAGTTGCCAGAAGCGATGACCTCCCCCACGAAATCAACTACAACACCAACAACACGAACACAAGAACAACAGAGTTCTTTTTTTTCTTCTTGTTTGCTCACTTCGACTAGGAGTGTCCACGCTATCTCGACCATTGGGATTCTGAACGGAGCTCGTAATCAAAGACGAGACGAACAAAAAGCACAGCAATATATGATTCCACAACAACAACAAGAAGAAGAGAAACATTTTACTTGGCCAGAGAGTGTGAGAACAGTGCTGAGAGAGAGAGAGAGAAAAGGCACGGCTTAATTTATCATAGTTAGACGTCAACACGTCTTTTCCCAGTCAAGAGAAACAAACAACATCAACAGCAATAACAGCAACAACAAAAAAAAAAGCGAGAAGAGAAACGCGATCTGTTACACAAAGTCAAGCTCATTCACTTGAAGAGAAAAAAAAAAGAAAAAGAATCCACAAAAGAATATAGATAGATTACAGGTTCATTGAACATACACAACGCGCGACGAGAAAAAAAAAAAAAGAACATTACGACAAAGCATTGTGGGGGGGGGGGGGAGGTGATTGGCTTGAGTGACTTTTCTCTCTGTTTGGGAGGGGTACAGACAGAGAGCGATCCAGTCCTTTGGGGAGAATAAAAAAACATCTCACACAAAGGTGTATGTGATGAACTTCTTTTTACATTGCTGTTATTTCAGTTTTTAATTTTTTTCTTTCAGCTTCATCTGCCTGCACGTGCTTTGCTGAAGAGACACGATCGTTTCCCTCATGACAATCTAAGTTATACCGTGCAGTGCTTGCCCCACCCACCCGCTGCCTTGATACTCCCACTCCTTTCCGCTTTTCGCTGAGCACAATCTTTTTTTTTGTTTTATGTGCCTTCTCCTCTGCCTTCGTTCCTTTTTTTTTGCCATTGTTTTGAAGATTTACAAAGACATTTTTCCTTTTTGAATTCCTGGTGCAAACACAGCAGGAACAGAGATTCAAAAAAAAAAAAGGAAAATAAAAACGGGAACGTCGACAAAAAAAAAGGAGTTGAGGACAACAACGCACTGACAAAGAGGTAATTCAAAAGAGAGACAAAAAAAAAAAAAAGAGAAGGACAACTGCATGACGTGGTGATACTGTACGGGTTCAATAGCTTTCTCCCCACGGAGCAAATTTAAAATTAAACAAAGACCCCCTTAAAAGTACTGTTTTGTGCGTGTGGGAGAGCGTCAGTCATGTAGTGAAATCAATAACAAGAGAACAAAGCAAAGCAAATCAAAAAACAAAGAAAGCGCAAAGAGAGACGCACTTCTAATTTACAAAAAAGAGGAGGAAACCTTGCGCAAATACGAGGCCTGAATTATATTTAGAACGAAACTTGATGGAAAAACGTAGAGAATGTGAACGGAGGAATGACAAGGACGTGGCCAACACACAAAGCAAAAGAAGAAAAAAAGAAGAAACGGACACGAGCGAGCGAGCGAGAGAGAGAGAGAGAAGAGACGCAGCGTGAGAATCAGCCAGTTTGACAGACATAGGAGCACATGCTTGCTGAACGATGAGAGTGAACGACGCGGTGGCGGACCCCGCCCTTCAAAACACACACGCACACACACAAACATGTCCACGCCGAAGGGACACTTTTTGTTTTTCTCTCCTCCTTTTCATCGCTGTCTACCACTGGTTGCCGTTCCCCCAACGGTTCTTGCCACCACGGTGATCTTGGCCACCACGCCCGCCATTCCCGCGACCGCCGCGTCCTTCGTTGTGTGCGCCTCCGCGACCTCCACGACCACCGCCGCCGCGACCGCCGCGGCCGCCTCGGTGCCCGCTGCGGTCTGATGCGCCGCGGTTGTCCATCGGTACCTCCAGCGCCTCCTCCGGACGTGGTGATTTCACCAAGTTGCGCCGCTCCAAGCGCTGCAGAATGGGGCTACCGTAGCTGAAGCGTTGAACAGGCAGCACGAACTTCTGAATGTTATCCACCAGACGCACGAACTGCTCAACGCTGGAGGAGTCTAGAACACGCTGCACGACGTAGTTGGCGTACTGGTCATTCAGCATCATGCACAGCATGCTCGGCGTGCCCATGCCGATGGACTCGACCGTCTCGATGACACCCATCGCCGCATCCTTCTCTTCGCGGTTCTTCTCCTTCTGCTCGCGGTTGTACTTCCCAGCCGCGTTGCGGCCGCTCGCCGCGTTCGCCGCAGCCTCAGCGTTGGCGTTCACGGTCGAGGCAGTGATCTCTTTAGAGCGGGTGAAGGTGACGAGTTCGACCTGGTCGTTCGGCCCCGCGGCGCTGCAATCGGCGCACATGAGATCTACCATGTCCATTCTCAGCGTTGGCGGTGCGCGGAAGAAGAGCTTTTCCATCACATTCGAGGCGAACTTCTGCAGGCTGAACTCGTAGAAGTGTGGCTTGAGGGCCTTGTAGATGGCTTCGACCTTGGTGTCGTCCTTGGCGTGGTCGAGGACGTGCTGAATCACGTAGTTGCCGTACTGATCCTGCGCGAGGGAGAAGACGCCGTTCAAAAGCTCGGCGAAAATAGCATCCTCCTGGTCCGGGCAGTGCTCCATGATGCACTGAATCACGCGGCAGCCGTAGGCGTGCGTCGCCAGCTCCATCACACGACCCGCAAAGGCGGAGATGATGAAGCCGCAGCGCTGTGGAATGACCTCCACGCACTTCTGAACCACGTGGTTGCCGTTCTGATCCTGAATACAGCGCGCCACGTTGCCTTCCAGCTCGGACAAGATCACATCGAGGCCAGCCGGGGGCATCACCTCAATGCACTTTTGAATCACGCGGCACCCGTATGTTTGGAGCGTCAGGGCGACCACGTTGCCACGGAGCTGGTTGGCGGCGAAGACCAGCTGCGCCTCGTTGCCCTTCTCGAGCATCTTTTGCAGCACGTAGTTGCCAAAAATGTCAGTCACCAGGTCAAGCGGGTCGTCAAAGATCTCGCGGAACAGGCTGTCGATCTCATCCGGCGTCGCGCTGTCCATGACGCTCTGGATAAAGCGACTACCCTCCTGATCCTCAGCAAACTCGACGGCGTGGCCTTCAATGTCCCTGAGCGTCCAGTGGTTCTTCGTGGCGGCCCCACCATGGAGCTGCTGCAGCTTCTGCGACCCGCCCTGCTGAAAGCGAGCGCCGCTTGTACCGCTCTCTTGACCGCCACGACCTCCTGCACCGCCGCGGAAACCTCCTCGGCCGCCTTGCGCATTCGCGTTGTTGTTGTTGTTGTTCGTAGCGGCGCTGCCTGATCCGCCTCGGCCTCGCTGTTGCCCACCCGACTGCATGGCGGTCTGTGCATAGTAGTCCTCGTAGAGGTCTCCACCGCCGCCCACCATGCCCGCCGCCGCCGCCGCGGCGAGCACAGATGGGTCGTAGCTCTCGAAACCGCCCTGGGGGCCCATCACCCCCATCGCCGGGTCCATGCGGCTCGCAAAGAGGCCGAAGTTCATCGCCTCCTGAGTGTAGTACTGCTGTGCTGCCACGCTGCGACTACCCGTGGTCGCTGGGCCGGCGTTTGGTCCCGCAGTGGCGGCAGTGGCATGACCGCGTGCTGCGCTGTTGTTGTTGTTGCCGCCTGTTGTCGGCGTGAAGCCTTGAGGTAGTGGAAGCTGGCCGTGCGCGTAGGCACGAAAGGTGGCTGGAGACGTCATGGCGGCAAGGGGGGTCGGTGCGTAGGCGGCGAAGAACTGGGTATTTGGACTGATGAGGTCGTGCGCGATGAGGCTGCCACCGTAGGGGTTCATCATGTTCTCTGTTTGTGTCTCGCGGAGGGTCTGGGGATTGAGCTCGAGCTTCACTTTGCGTCCGCCTGCGGCACTGCTACCAGCACCACCACCCGCGGCCTGAGCCGCCATGCCGCCAGGCCCTGGAGAGACACGCTGCACGCCTCCAGCAGCGCTCGCGCCACGACGGGCGGCGAGCTCCTCGGCTTCGTCCTCCCAGGGCGCCTCCATGTTGTTGTTGAGAGATTCCTGAACTTCAATGGAAGGAAGCGGCAGGGGAGCGCGCGGATCGCGGGGCTGACGGCTGTTAAACCAGTAGTAGTACTCCCAGCTGCGACGCATGTCATCGGTCGGATCACGGCCGCTATTGATGTAGAGCTCGAAGTCCATTGGGGTATAGCGCGTCACTGCGGGCTGTGGCATAAAGGCGGCCTGGCGCCCAGCCATGACACCAGCGACCTGTTGTTGTTGTTGTTGCTGTTGGGCAAGACCCATCATGCGGCTCACATTGTTTGTGCTTGTGGTGGGGCCTGGACCGACGGTGTACCCGCCGGTTCCGCCACGGCCACCGGAGCGCGCGGCATAGTGCATGGTCTGCACGTCGTCATCCCAAGCTTGTTCGCCTTGGTACATCATGTGGCTTTTTCTCGTCTTGTCTTTCTTTCTGTCGAATGACGGGAAAGGTCAGCGCTTGAAAAGAGACAGATGTAGATTGATGTGTCGTGATTGTTTTTTTTCCCCCAAACTGTTCGGCGTGAAGCGTAACAGGAAAAAAACAGGGCACTGACGCAGGCAAGAATGAAAGAAAAAAAGGAAAGAAGGGGCGAGGGAACAAGGGTGTAGAAGTTCTCTCTTCTGTTTGTTCGATGATTTTTTGTTTTTGTTTTTGTTTTAGAATTAATGGATTCCCTTTTTTTTTCGGGTGTGCGTTGGCAGCAGAATAGTAACAAAAAAAAAAAAAAAAGAGAGACATGAGAGAGAGCAATAAGTAACAGAGAGGGAGGCCGATTCATACGTGTCGACAGACATGAACAGCTGGGAAAATGAGAAAAGAGCAGGAGCAAAAAAAAAAAAAAAACAAGCAACCACGCTGGACGTATACAGAAAACGACTAGGCTTGCAATCTTTTTTTTTTTTTTTTTTTTTTTGCGCTCTCCCTGCGAGTCTCCGTCACCGCGGAGAATTGCTACACACGCTGCGCAACGGCAATACGCACAATTCACCGCATACACACACTGGACTTCCTTTTTGTGCCTCGTGTGTGCATCTCATCAAGAGAGAATTTCCACGTGAATATGGTTTTCCCGCGTGCAAAGGAGCCAGAAGCTACTCCTTTCTTGTTCTATCTGTTTGCTTGTTTGCTTTTGTGTGCGTGCTTACCATGTCATGCAGAGCTAATGACAATGCGAAAAAAAGAAGGATTGAAAAAAAAAAAAGAAATCGTGCTTGATGACTATGAATGCGGACGAAAGCAATGGGATACATCAGCATCGCGTCAATCTGCACGTTAATCCTCGAGCACGAGTGAGGTTTGGAGAAAAAAAAAGAAAAGAAAAGCACACATACAATAATATATAAAAAAAACTAACATCAACAACAATACCTGCACATGAGCTTTATTTTTCCTTTTTTATTTTTCTGGTGTGTGTGTGTGCTCCGAACCCATTGCTGCTGCTGCTTTAATTTTCATTGGCTTCACATTGTTCTATGCCACTGATGTCATTTAAAAAAAAAAAAATCTGCCTGCCTTCGTCTCTTTTTCCCCCTTTTCAAATCGAAAGCAAAGGTGGTCATCGCAGTACCCCAGCTTGCGGGTGGGGGGGGGGGGGCGAGAAAAAGAGAGAAGCAAAAAAAAAAAGACAAGTTAAGAGAACGAGAGAAAAAGAAAGACTAACAACAGCAACAACAACACTGTCAGTTGTCGCCATGGTGTTGCCTTCGGTTTTCATTTTTCGCGTTCAGAGTTAGGTTACACACACACATATACATATGTGTGTGCCTTTTTTGTTGTTGTTGTCGGTGCTGTCATGATGCCCTCTCAATATCCAAAGCTGTTATACTTTGTCGTGGCTTGGGAAGGATTCTGTTCAGGGATCTGGTTTCGCGGCACCCCCGTATCAATAGACGAGCCGCTGCGATCGACAACACCAGCGTGCGCTTTCATTTCCATTGGCTGGTTCGGGCTCCACGGCTGCTCCGGCACCGAATCATTGTGCAGACTTACGTTGAGCTTGCTCCTGCGCGTCAGTGTGCAGCAGGCACAAACCACGACGATGACGATGATGAAGACAAGCGTGATGATGCCAAAAATGACCGCAAAGGCGATAGCAGCGGTGTTGTTAGCCGAGCCGCGACCACCAGCATCCGTGGCAGCGGCCTCACAGTCCGGCGCCACCAAAGTCGCCGACCACCCCTTGATGTGGTGCCCTTGACCAATCAGCAGATACCCAGCCGCCTGATTTGGCATCCTCGTGCGGTGCTTGGCGGTGGCCTGCGCACGCACGTACATGGGATACTCTCCCTGCGGCACGTTTGACGCCACTGTGAGTGTGCAGGTGAGCGTGTTGCTGGACGTCACAGCCGCGACCGCGCAGGACAAGCCATCTTGCGTGAAGACCACCTCATTCGTTTTATCAACGACGAAGTTGCTGCCCTCCAAGGTCAGCGTCGCGCCCGTCTTGCACTCACTGCTGCTGGCGGCACACGCTCCAGTCACGTCGGTCACCGTGGGCAGCGGCGCATACACAACGGTTGGGTACGCCTTGGTGGTGAGCGTGGGGATGAAGTAGTTGCCGGTGACGTCCTTGATCATGGCTCTGTACCTGCCAAGATTACCAAGCGTCTGTGTGACGCTATTGCACGTGACGCTGAATGTCGTCACCGTGGTGCCGGAGCAGGTCGGCACCCCCGTGCCGTTATCTTGAATGTTGTAAAATTCCATCTGCATCGTGTGGGCGGGGTCAAAGCGGCCGTAGACGGTAAAGGTCCCACCGGTGAAAACATCGCCTTCGGTAACGGCCTCGGCAACTTGCCTGCTGGCAAGCGCGTCTTCCGCATCGACAGTGAAACCTGAGTAAGATTGACCGACGTACGTGCCGTAGAGGAGATTCCCCACGAATTTCTCCCTGGACCACACGCCGGTGTTGCTCAAGGCCACCTGCACGTAGACGCCGTAGGTGCTGGGGACGACGTCGGAGGGTGATGGGATCCTCAAGGTACACGACAGGGTGTCGTTCGATACGGCGTCCACGTTACAGGAAATGCCACTCGTCGTCGACACCCTGCGCGACGAGCGGATAACAATGCGATTGTACTCCTCGCCGCGCGTGTTGAAACGTTCACCCAACATCACGAGCTTTAAGCCGTCACTGCAGTTCACGCTGCTTCTGGCGCACCGCCCCCTCCCCGACGTCACGGTTGGGAGACTCGGTTGCACGGTAACCTGCGAGAGTCCCGTCGTGCCTGGCAGAAACGCACCCGTATTGACGTCCTGCACGAGCAGTGTGTACATGCCCATGTTGCCTGGCCTGCTGCGGATTGTGCACACAATGGCGTTCGC
>JASANS010002209.1:0-30223 GCA_030849605.1 Wallacemonas sp. 195SL | reverse complement strand
AAGTGTGTAGAAGTAACCAGCGGTAGATCCTCGCGCGCAGTGAATCGAGTAAACAACAACACAGGAAGAAGCAAAAAAAAACACACACTTATGACGACAAAGCACAAGGTGGAGGTGGAGGGGGTGTTGTACTTACACTTTTCAGCGTGGTTGCCTTCTTTGTATAGTTGTTTGTTTGCCCTTCTCGCCGTGTTTGCGTTGTGGCTACCACGCCGGCCTCTGAAACAACGAGAAATTGACACAGAAGCTATTGAGGGTGAGACGTGCTTGTAGACATGTAGCACAAGAAAACGAGAAAAAAGGGGTCGTTTCACACGAAATGGAGATACAAAGATGCGGCTAAATGTGGCAACAGTAAAAGACACCGAAATATAGGGAATTACAGAAAATCTACGAATCACTACTTTGCTGACAACGACATGCTGTTTCACTTTCAATTTGTGTGTGTGCGCGCGTGTGCGTGCGAGCGTGTTCGTGTGAGAGAAATTCTTGATTGGGAGGAGCCGGGAGTTCACCCACTAATCCAGAAGTGAATTATGAAAAGGTGACTTTGGATGAAGAGCTCATCGGCCACACGAACAGCGAGAGAAAAAAAGAAGAGTCTGTGTTAAAGGAAGAACAGCAGAGCGTGCATCTGTGCATTCATCTCACAGAGGGAAAACAAACAAAAAATTAAAATGCAATACGCCTATAACGCAAAAACATTTTAGCGAATTCATTCAAACCGTACAGGCTCTACACAAAAAAAAAAAATGAACGAGGACCATACATCTGAGCTCAAGATGCGACCAGTGTGCTTGAATGTGCGCGAGAGAGCGCGAACAGTCTGCTGTCATATGGTGTTGCTGATTTCCTTGTGTATGTGTGTGTGGTGTGCACTTGCTTCTTTTTGTCAGTGCTCTTCCTCTTGTGTTCTCTTCCTTTTGTTGTTGTTGTTCTTGTTGTTGTTGTTTTGTCTGGCACCTGCTCTCACGCAGGTGGTAATTACAGTGACAGCAAAGGGCAAGGGATCACGAGCGGCTCATGTCTGGGGTAACGGGGGGTGCAGGCGGTGGCGCCGAGGAGAGCAGCTCTCTGGTGCGGTCCCTCAATGACATTGTCGAGCTACCCAGGTTGCTTGATGAGAGTGGGTCGAATGAGCGGTTGGTGTAGGATGACGACGTGCCATCATCAGCTTGACTGTGGGCCTGAGACAGACTGCCAAAGGAGTCGCGACTGACGCTTTCGATATCCGTGAGCTTTGACCGTGCCTCCGCCAGGTCTGCCTTCAGTTTTGCAGCACGAGCACGATCCAGGAATGTCGCATCGTGAAGTTTGCGCAGTTCAACCGTGAGCTCTTCTGAACGTCGGGCGGATTCGTTAAAGTCATGCATAGCCTTGGCATGTGACATGAGCAGCTTGTTCAGCTTGTCTTCGAGGCGCACCACGTCCTCATGTGTCTGTGCTGGCACAGTGGGGGGCGGCACATCAATCATGGAACTTGTCAGCGACGGCGCCGCTTCTGGACGCGCCGATGCCGACAAGCTCCTGCCCATCTCGCCAGTGAAGCTATCCTTTGCCGCTGGCACGTGAGAGCCCGATTCAGAGCACACACTACTGCTGCGGGTGCCACGTAGAATAGTGAGCTTGTTCATGAGAACATCGAGGTACCGCTGCCGTTCCAGTAACAGCTCTCTCTCCAGGCGTGCCTTGTCATCACTAACCTTGGACAGTTTCTTTTGAATCTGGTTCATGAGGTACTCTTGCTGTTGTTCAAGCTCATTCTCAGTCTCCTCGTTCTCCACTCGCAGTGCCTCCACGCGGGACTCGAGAGCCTGCATTGTCTGCTTCTCCTCACGAAGTCGTGCTTCGTACTTGTCCGCGTCCTTTTTAGCGTCATCTAGTTGACGAATAAGTTGATTTGCGGTGAATTCTTCTTGAATCTCCGCATTCTGCTGAAGCCGCACCGATTGCTCACGCATAGCTTCGACGTCCTCCGCTACTGCTTCGTCCTCGTGTTGCAGAACGTACTGCGCCACCTTGAGCTGAACATAATCACGACGAAGCTCTTCAATACTCATGTCTTCAACGTCAGGCATTGGCCGCTCCCGCGGCGTGCTCATGCCAGACATGCTTTGTGCTAGTTTCGTGCGGTTTTTTGCGTTTGTGTGTATTCAGTTGGTAAACAAGACTGTTCGTGGATTACCGGGTTTTATATATAACAAAAGCGAATCCCGTAAGCGAACAAATCAAGCCTAAAGATGAGAATACTAAAACGACAAGAACGACGAGAACGAAAAGAGAAAAAATGGCGAATGGTTGAAATGACTAACGCTTTGTCTCGTCTTTTTTTTTTTCACAAAATCAACACAGTTATTGAGAAATGGTCGTAGAATGCTACGGTGCTTGCTAGGACCTTCGGAACAATAAGCGGCTCAATTGCGCCAGGGTTGGGTGGTGGTGGTGGCACAATACAATTATCGAGAGCAGTAAATACATATATATATATCCGCAAGCGAGTGCAACGTTCCGGGGCAGAGCAGGAGACGATTAGTTTCGGTGGGGGAAGGCGAGGAGGGGGGGGGGGGGGCGGAGTTAAAGCCGGAGACGCAGCGCCATCGAGTACGTGCCAATCAACGCGTTGAGGGGCACACCGCGAGGCGGCGAGAGCGAGAGGGAGAGAAAGCACGAATGACAGGGTGTTCTACACTCACTGGGTACAGCTCCACACGCTCTTGTGCGTCCCCAACCCATTGGCACTTTGGTCGTCGTTTGATGGCTTTCCTTCTTCCGGTAGGCCGCAATGACTGTACCCGCACATCACACTGGATCACCAGTGGCACGTTACACCGTGGGTGCCATTTTAAGCCGTCATGTTGAGCACTTTTCTAAATTTCGTCACTGTCGTCTTCGTCTTGATGATGTTGCTGTTTCGGCTGATCAAAGTCAGAGGCGTAAGATTATAGGTGCCCCTAAAGAGGGAAAGTAACTAGACGGCTAGCCTTCAGCTTTGTCTTGTATTTCTTTGAGTTGCTGCATTGTGCAGTATTGATCACTGAAGTAAAAGGCTACGAATGAATCGTAGCACCCAGAAAACGAGAATCAGAAGAAAAAAACAATCAAAGAGCGCAGCAAACAGAGCTCGAACAGAAAGCAAACTGTATCTTTTAAGGGGGAAAAAAAGTGATGATGATCTCAAGACGGTCACGAGAATGATGTACAACAACGTGGAAATGCCCTCAGAGAATGCCCAACGCCGAGGAAGGGGAGAAAACGTCTGTGGTGGACAACAAAAGAGAGAGAAAGAAAGAAAAAAAAAAAGGGAGCATGTGTGGTCATGCGCAACAAAGAAAAAACTACCTCACTGTGTATTTTGTACTCTCACGTGGACGATCCTGGAATATAGAAGAAAACACGAGGAGAAACGCAAACAACCAGGGAAACGACTCGCACAGAGAGAAGAACGCAGAAAAAGGCCCACTGACGAGTAAAAGCAGAACGGGGTTCCGAATGGGTGGAAATGCGTGTCCGTCGTTAGATGGTTTGCAAAGCCAAGATGTGAGATTTGTCGGCGTTTTTGCCACTTGTGCACGAGCACCTTGGTGTGTGTGTGTGCGTGCGTGTCTGATGTTGTTTCCATTTCCTTGTAAACGCGGGTCGTGGTTTCTGCGACCGTACTACCAAATTTCGTTTTTCACGATGGCTGCTATTGTGAGCAACGTGACGAGCGACAGCGCACAACACCCTACACGAAGGCGCATATACGTCGCCTGAGCCGTGATTGTCCTAACCGGATAAGGATACCTTGTGACCGACTCATGGCTTGATGACGCGAACGTGTTGAGGAACAAGAAGAAGGAGACGATCAACAAAACACAGTCGAGAAAGGCAAGCTGACGCACGCGCGCGAGCTGGTACTGACGAATGAGGTCGCGAAGTCGTCGCATGCGGGTGATGCGGGTACGCGAGATGGGGATGGCACGCACAAGAGTGGGACTCGACGGCTCGTGACCCTGCACCGCCGCGCTCTCGACGTTTTCAGTGGCGTCGCGATCATGATGCCGTGGGTCTTGGTCGGGCATGGCGTCATCACACGTGTCCACGTGAATTCGCACACCAGTCGTGCTGTCGATCGTGGCACTCTGCGGAGCATCTCCGCGCGTCAGCTCCCGCTGTGTGGGGGAGTCTTGCGGCGGTGGCGAGGCGGGGCGGCAGGCGTCAGCAGGCGCGGCAGCTGTGGGTGAGTCCAGCGGGCTAGGTTGGTCTTCCTGTGGGCTGAGATAGTCCGAGAGGTCATCGACGCCGGTCGAAGAATGCCGATGGGAGTGCGTGGCGCCATCCGTCGTCTCCTGATCTCCGTATCTGGCGCCTTTTGTGTAGATGGCCGTGCCGTACGGGTCCTCCAAGAGCTCTTCGGAGCTGCCGAAGGCGGTGCCCAGCACGCTGTATTGGTCCGAAGGGGACAAGACAACCGCGTTGTTTGTGGTCTGCTCGAGTTCCTGCAACGCGTCCAATTCCTTCACCTGGCCCCATGCAAAGGCGAAGATGCAGCCGGAAATGGCGAGGGCAATCATGGTCGTGAGCTCAGCCAACGAGTGCCACGTGCTGATAGGAGATGTCACAACACGGCGGCGATTCACGCCGACTGGCTTCACGAATGTGTTGTACGTCTCATAATCTACGCTAACGTAAAAGAACATGTTGAAGGTGGTGGTTCGGTTATCGTCCCGTGATGAAGGTGGGATGGTTTGCACGAGTATGAACTCTCTCGCCTGTGACAGCGTGTCATAAAGACCTTTGCGCTCAATCACCACAACATACGCCAATGGGTTAGTAATTAGAGGGCCTTCCATCGGGTTTAAACCGACGTTGCTGTGCTGTGACCAACTCCACTCAGCAGCGGTGTATACAGTGCAGTTCGCGATCTCGTAAGGCGCGCCAATGCTGAAGGCCGTATCATCGGGTTCACGCAGAGAACGCTGAACCATTGACAGAAAACTCGCAGAAGCCATTGGGACGTACGGGCTTTCGTGAGTGCACACGTGCTCCACAAAGTCGGCAGCCGACTGCGAGGTTGACTCAAGGTAGAACAGCGCGTTATGTGGGCGCGTGTACTCCGCGTGCGTCGTGCTCATGGGCACGGTGGCAGCGGCCAGGGACAAGAACACAGTTGCGGCCGCAGCGACGCAGAGGGGAATGTAGTAGCAAAGCACGCGGCGGTGCGTGAGACGATAGGGAGCAGACGAGGCCGTTGGCGTTGGCGGCGCGTTACCGCGTGGAATGTCCTGATGAGTGCGCCTGGCGGCATCCTCTAGTTGGCGCGTGTCCTCTGCCTCTCGGCGAACGGCTGCCATCAGCATTGGCACGGGCACCCTCTGTGGTGAAACGGTTTGGGCGGGATGGGAAAAAGAGACAGACCGAGAAGCTAAAAAAGGTGAGGCTGGAATACAAGCGAGAAGACAAATAAAGGAAATCAACCACTAGTTAAAGCGCACACAAGGTAGAGGTGTCCACTAGGCAAAACAAAAAAGGAAATAAGCAAGTGTGAAGTAAAGCAAGTGAAGTCTCTTTGGGGAATAGCAGCGCTTCAGAGAAGAAACTTGAGAGGCCAGAGATACGATGTGAAAAAAAAAAAGGATGGAATCAATAGAGAAAGAATTTGGCTGGATGAGCGCAAACTGCCCGATTCCATGGACATAGCTGACCTGTTGGCAGAGATTGAATTTCCTCATCACGGGTACGCGGAGCTAGATGCGATGTGACGGTAAGCACGACACAGTGGCGCAAAAAGTGCCACTAGTGCAGATGATGACGACAAATAGACTCAGCTGTCAAGTTTCACGTTGGGTCCACAATGAGCCGCTATTCCGTTTGATCCGTGTGCCAGAGTGCCAGAGTGCAGGCTCTGCGCAAATCTCCATATAGCATGGGGAACACGGGAGAAGGGTTGGCAAAAAATACAAAACAGCTAAGCAACGAGGCGTGCAAGAGAAAGAAAAAAACGTATCAGAATATCACCCGGACATCGCGATGCTATACACACGCACTTCACAAGCACCCAGAACGAAAGAAAGGAAAGGAGAAAAAATCAACGTTTTTTTTTTTCAACAGCATCAGAACCGAAGAGAAGTTTGCTTCAAGCCCATCTCCCCCGGCACGGGATGCTTCATGACACCGGACACCTTGGGTGCTTGGCTCCGTCCGTGCGAAGACGCCGTGCGCTGTGGTGCTTTCTTTTCCCTTGAGGGCACCGCCTGCGGTCGGAGAAAGCCCCCGCTGGTGGCCGCACCACGGCCCACCTGCACGGTCTTGCCACTCGCGACCTCGCTCGGAGGCAACACGTCAGAAAGAAACGAGAAGCGGTCATACAGTTGCGCCGTCCGCGCCACGTCGTCGTACGTAACCGTTTTACGCTTTTTGCGCGTCGCTTGGTCCGCAGCGGTCTTGGTGAGATCCCTTAAAATCAACACGACAGCTTCTGCTGCGGCCTGAGCAGCACTTTTTGCTACAATAGGTGAGCTCCCTTCGAACTTAAGAAGCTCTCGTACGCGACTGACAGCGAGCAGCGCGGCCAAGTCTTCTTCTGCAACAGCATCATCTGACTCTGGGCCACGGTGGAGAGTGAAGAAGGTGCCGTTGCTCGCGGGTGCGCGGTGGTCGTCCACGTCGGCATCCTCTCCTGTCTGCTCGTTCGAGGCGGCGTCATCATCTCCATCTACAGAGAGCTCCAACGCGTCGTCACCGTCTTGTTCTTCGTCGCCACTGCCTCCGGGGCTCGAGCTAGCCCTCTGGCGCAACGTGAGATTCTCATCGTTGTCGTCATCGGAGCCGTACGTGGCAAGACGAGGAGCAAGAAAGGCCACATCGTCTGCATCTTGGTCATCGTAGGTCTCACCTATGGTGTTGGTCTCAATGACGTACGGCGTCTTGTCCTCCATCTATAGTTGCTGTTTCTTGACTGTTGTGTTTTACCTTGGTTGAAAAAAAATGGAAAGAGAATAAGATAGTCACGGTCTTGTTCTATGAATTGTACAAGGCGATTGTTAAGAGGCCCAAGTGTGATAGTCGTAAAATTCTCCAGCACCTGTAGACGTCACGTGGTGCGTAGCCACGCACACAAACAAAAAAAAATGCGACTGTATGTTGTTTGATTGAGGGCAGAGAGAGCGAAGGCGCAGCCAGACGAACACGCAGAGGAAGATAGGGCATTCAAAGAGCGAAAGAAATGAGAGATCGACTTCGTTAACAAAGGCACAGTTTCGCGTTCTCTTTACAGACTGACTCGCCCATCCCATGGGTCACGTGGAAGTGGCAAAGATCACGAAAATGGAGGAGAAAAAGTACGAATGCTATTTCAGCTTCGCATTTAGGTCACCTTTTTGCGGAGGCAGAGGCTGCCAGCAAAGAACAGTACGCACGCGCTACTCACTCTGCTGCGCAGCTCTCGCTCTACGCAGCATCACTGAAATGTATCACTGTTGGACCAGAATTGATACCGTCTTTTTTTTTTTTTTTTTTGATGAGCGACACAGCACGTCGAACGCGGAATAGAAAGGCGCATGAGTGAAAGGGTATGGCACGGCCGTCGTTGAGTCAAAAAAAACAATATGAAAGACAACGAGGTTAGAGTACGTATCATGAAAGAAGCGGAGAGAGTGGGTGAGGTGAATCGAAGAAGTCTGATAAACATAGGACAAGTTATGGCTTCGGCACAGAAGCGGGCTTAACGTGACAGCAACAAAAAGAAAAAGAGGAGGAAAAACAAGAAAAAAAAAACAGTAAATGAACAGGGAGCAACACCACGACTCAGGGAAAGGAAAATGGGTACTGTTACGACGAGCACTGACCAAAGAATGTTTGCTCAGGGTTTGGCAGGCGCGTGAGGCAATCAAAACAGAGAATCAAGCAAATAAAAAAAAGGGAACTAGTGGCAACGACGAGAAAAGGAAAACAGTAGAGAGAGGGGGGAGGGAAAAAAAAAGAAGATTGAACTAGAATGTACAACAGTTGAACGAAAGCTTTTAGATGTACAACATCGTTAGACTAGAAACCTTCGATATGCCTGTGTTTGGTTTGTCTGTGTCGTGCGACAATGCACTTATTTCTTTACGCTGGTTTTTGCCTTGGGGGATGCGTCTTTCTTCGATAAAGGCGACGTCTGACGCTCTTGCTCGCGGACCCAGTTGTGGACTTTACTTTTGGGGGACGGCTGTGATTGCCGGGATAGGTGTTGGGAGCTTTGGGCGGTGAGTGCTGTAGACGGCGCAACCAGGCACAGTGTCTGACTCTCCTTGCGGTGCCCCTGTTTGCCATCGTCACTGTCAGATTCCGAGGAATCTTCGGCGATGATGCCGCTGAGGGCGGCTGCCGCCGACCGCTCCGTGCGCAGGACAAACACTGATCCAGATGCGAGCTTGTGTGTTGGCGGGGCACTCGCAGGTCGAAAACTGGTTGACCCATCAAGTGCCAACCCACTCGCGCGGTGGGAGGCCTTCGACGATGCACGCCGCTCGCAATGGCAGTATGCCGTGTTGCTGCTGGTCTCCGTTTCTTCCTCAAGCAGCACATCATCGCCGCCGTCATCACTATCGAGGCCATCTGCAAAGGAGAGAGAGTCTGCGCTTGACTTACCGTCCTTCCTCACGTTTCCTGCACGCGCTGGCTCGTCACCACCCGCTGAGCTGTTCATCACATCGTCATTCGATGGATCCGCGGCTCCAGCAGCCGTGCCCAAGGGATGAATTGCCCGATGGCAATATGGGCACATTGTCACGCGCTGCTGCACCCAAGGCAGGTTCCAGCACTGCTGCGCCCCGCCGTCGCGGGCGACAGACGACGGTTCTGTCCCACGAACCACGACGAGGGAGCTGGAGGCGTTCAGGTTGGCGCTGCCAGACGCGAGCGCACCCGACGCGGTGGTTGTGTTGGCGGTGAGAACAGGGTTCTTGAAGCTGCCACTCGCTACCATGGGGGATCGGGGCGGGTCAAGCAGTCCTGATCGTCGACGTCCGAATGGACTCGCGGGGGAGCCGCCAGAGACGCTATCACTACTCCGCCCGCTCACACTCGCCACCTCCACAGTGAGGCCGTAGTGATCGTTGTGTGTGCGACTCGCAGCCGCAAAGCTTCCACTCTTGAAGGAGCTGGGAACAGGGTCAGAATGTAAGTTGCGGGCACCTTTGCCATGCAAGGCGTAGCCATCTTCGTCACTCTCGCCATCTCCAGCAGGGTCAGGCAGGCGCAACGACTTCGCAGTTGCTAGATTTGCTTTGTGTCGTTGCGCACTTTTACTCTCCTTTTTGGTGTGCGAAGAGCTGCCATTGCTTAGAAGTTTGCTAATGAAAGACATCACTGGAGGAGGGAGGGGAAGGTGAGAAAAAAAAAAGCGTAAATTTATCAAAAAAAAAAAAAAGAGAAGACGCGAAGGAGTGGCACAGGAAGTGGTATCGAAGGGAACCGCAACTGAAGCAAATACAGGACAATCAAAAGAGAGATTGGAAAAAAAAAAGGAAGGCAAAGGAAGAAACAAATGGAATCACTAAGTTGGGTTTTGAGATGTGCACCAGCAATAAATATGTGTGTGACACAACCAAAACCAAAAAAAAAGGAGGGAAAAAGTTGAATCCGAACGCACTAAATCAATGAGCAAGAAAACACTACAGCCGTTCAGTTCAAAAGCGAATTGAGGAAAAAAAAAGTGTACGATGAGCGATGAGTACACTGAGAGGACCTGTTGAGAGAGAATCTAAGGAGCCAAGTAGAAAAAGGCGGTACGCAAAAAAAAAAAAGGTAATTAGACCGTCAGCGGGAAATGAAGTGAGACTAATCACACCCGCGTTCTGAGTGCAGCGTGCACTAGGCACATTGAATGAGGAAGGAGAAATAAGGAGAGAAGGAAGAGAAGGAACAGGGAATTGGAGTGTGGGTGAAGCGTCCGCCTGTCTCACGGGCATACAAGTGAAGGGAGACTACACGTCATTGTGATCAGTGGCACTGCTGGTAACAACAAGCATTCCATGGTTTCATAGACACCAGCTACGTATCTTCTTCGTACAGTGGGAGTGAGACAGTCAGCCATGACACTCTGCACGAGAAAGAAAAACATGGCCACCCTTTGTAGTAGAGAGCACGAAGGACACTGCAAGCGTTTAAAGGCACGTAATTGGCGTATCACAGCACCATCGTTGCGTTCTTCACGGCGAAGCAATGGCCCGAAGTGAGCAGATTAAAGCCACACGCTGGTTGTTCGAAACTGTTGTCCGTGCACTCAGTGTACTTGCGTTTCTTCTTCTTCCTTTTTTTTTTTTTCACTCGAAACAAATCGCGTGGCTTCAGTGGCAGCTGTCTATAACGCGCAAATAAAACGGAATTGATTGGTGACAAAAATAAATGTATGGGGAAAAAAAAAAAAAGAACACTGCGAACACGGTAAAAGAGATGCACAGTTTCACCTCCACAAAGCGTGGAGTTCGTCGGCAGAAGCGCTTCCTTTTATCACAAAGTCCCCGCTGGCTGTAAGGCCGGCCTTTTTGTCCCCATCTCGTCTTCCTTTATTAATGTAACTCTTGTCTATGAATATACGCCAAAGAATAGTGAGGTAAACTTCTACCACACTGTCGTCGTGTTTTCGGAGAGAATTCTCTCATGCCAACGAGTGGCTTCGTAATGTCTTAATGGCAGGACACGGCACAAGTAGCTGGCTCAATGACACGAATAGGCGAAGCAGGTGACTCACAAACGTGAAAAAAAATTACCGGCTTCCTCTTTCTGTTGGACGGGTGATTTCCAACTCAACCAGTGCGTTTCCCTCCCAGTTAGAGGAGGCACGGCGTCACGGGGCCGTGTACGTTCTTAGTAATCGTCCTCTTCGAGCATAATAGCCAAGAACTCCTCCAAGTTGATCTCTCCGTCCTGATCAACATCGAATTCATCAATCATCGCTTGGAGTTCCTCGTCGCTCATGTTCTCGCCCAGCTCCCGCGCAACGCGACGCAGAGAGCGCAGTGAAATCTTGCCCGTGTTGTTTTCATCGAACAGCTGGAAGGCCTTGATCATCTCCTGACGAGGGTCGCGCTGGGCAAACTTCTCTGTCATGATGTCCGTGAAGCCTGGCAAGTCCATCAGAGGCTGTCCGTTCTGATCGCGCGCGGCACAGTCTTGCATAAGCTGCTGAATTTCGTCCCGCTTCGCATCGAAGCCGAGGGCACGCATGCTCACCTTCATCTCGTGTGCATCCACAAGGCCATTCTTGTCGGAGTCGAAGAGCTCGAAGGCTTCACGGATCTCCTGGCGCTGCTCATCTGTCAGTTGAAACCGACGCCGTGCAGGCGGGAGAGCACCTGGTGCGCCATAGTTAGACGCCCGCGTTGCAGCCGGAGTGGCGCCAGATGCCATGCGACCCCCGCTGCTGGCGTTAGTCGTGCGAAGCCCTGTCTGCATACTGCTGTGATGAGAAAGAGAGACGCAAAGCGGCAAAAAAAAAAGCAAATGCAAAGGCAAAGGAGCACTGAAACGCAATGACAGTACAGCAAATAAAGCGTGGCGCAAAACGACACCAGAAGGAGAGGCAAAGCGATGACAAAAAAAAATAGCATTAATTGCGTGGTATGAGGAAGAGCGAGAGAGGGGGGGGAGAGAGAGAGGATCAAAACGAAAGAGAGGAAGGTAGAGAGAAGTGGCTGGAGTAAGGACCATTTGGTGTCGAGACAGACGCCTGTGCCATGCGTGCGTCTCAGCAACACGGACCAATGTATGAGTGGTGCATTGAAGCCGCTCTGAACCACTCTCAAGCCGAAGAGTCAATTTACCCGCGTGACAGTAAAGCAGATAGAGGAACATGACGGCGTCGCGGGTGCCGAACCACGAGACGAGAAGCCGCCCACATCCGTGGCCGATGGTAAGCCCCGAAGAGCAAAGCTGAATCAGTCATTTGAGCTGTATTGAACTACTCGCACAACAGGGCATGTGAATAGTGGTTGTTAATTCTGTGTGTGTGTATGTGTGTGTGTGAGAGAGAAAGAGCAACGGAAGGCGACACGAACCATATACGCCACACAAACCGTGCATACACGGAGAGCCGCAGCTGGGTGCAGTGTAACAGGGAGCCAGGATTACAGGCTGTGGGGCGGGGGGAAACACGGCAGACATCGCCAAAGTGAGAGAAAGCACCTTGACCTGTTCGGTGGTTTCTTGTGGTTCTCTGTTTCACACTGTTCAAAACCAGCGGCCAGATCTGCGCTCTGCCACCGTGTATGGTTCAACGATCACTGTGTACCGGCATGTGTGATCCTTGGCATCCGCCAGCTCTGACAGCGTCGCATTACGGATGTTTGCCTTGAAAAAGAGAGTGACGAGATAGTCGAAAAAGGTGTCTTCGTCCTTCAGCGTCTCGGTGATCTGCGTGCCCTTCTCGTCGATCAGGTCGTAGACTTTGAGCTGTCCGCTGTACGGCTGCAATCCGAGCGTTTTGTGCAGGTCAAAGAGTGTGATGGCTTGGCGGAAGGGCACGACTGTCTCCTCACGTGTGGGCGTGTCCTTGCGCACGATTCGAATCCGCCGCATTTGGTCTAGCAAGAGATAAAACTTGGTGCGCTGGGACGCGGACAGCCCAGCGAACTCAAGCACACGCCCCGAGAGGTGGTCGAGGTTCGCAGGGTCGAGGTAGGCGGACATCCACAAATCTGGGTCCATCGCGATGAGGCACGAATCGTCCACGCAGTACTCCTTCTTCAACACCTCACACACGTCTGCGCTCACATCGAGCATGTCCAGAATTTGATCGAGCAACCTCGAGCTGCCATAGTTCAGTCGAATGCGAGGCGTAACAACGGGTGGCTTCTTGTGGATGGCAGCCCACTTCTCATAGTACGCACGGCTGTAAAGGAGGAGCAGGTGGTGCTCCTCGGGCGTTAAAAGACCCGGATCCAGGTAGGCCGGATCCATGTTGTGAAATATAACTTGGTCGCACAAGGCAAAATAAGGGCACTGTGCAATCTTGGACTGCACGCTAGGGTCATCCCAGAGACTCTTGAATGTGCTGTTGATGAGGCCTGAGGTGCCACCCTGGGGAGTAGGCACGTAGTTCTGTGTGTCCACGCGCCCAGCGTACACATTACCATAGAAGGGCAGCCCGCCCGTCGCCCCCATCGGAGACTCGCCAGCAAACTTGAAAGGCCGCTCGCCTTCCATGGCAAGTCGCACGCACTTGCGAAACATACTCGCGCGTCAATCAGAACGCTTGCCGGCCGCTCGTCGCGAACAACGTGTGTGTGTGTGTGTGTGTGTGTGTGAATGAGAGACACAGCAGCACTTGCAACAAGAATCGTGTGTGATGGGGGAGAGGGGAGCATTTATTTGAAATTTTGATGTGTGTGTTGCGTTTAGCCAATTAAAGTGACAGAGACGCAGAGATGAAGTGTGAGGCACGTTAAAAAGGGGGGGAGCACCTAGCCACAGTTCAGAGCCGCGTGTTCGCTCACAGTGAAACTAAACAGCTAGTAGCGACCGTTGCCGCGAAGGCTAGCCCAGAATAACAGATCAGACATGGTCTGCTGCACAGACTCCAACACCAACAGATACTCTGTCAGGAGGAGATAACAGAACTCAACAAGTGTTCCTCTCTTGGTGCGTGTGTATGTTGTAATTGTGGTATAAATAGGAGGCGATAGGTATTGTTCGCAAAACGCAAAGGGATGAAAACAGAACAGTAAGGCGGGGGCCTCACTGATTGCACGTCTCCGGTGACAGCTCAAGCAGCTGGCAGTAAGCCGTGCGGAGTTGTGT
Organism: Wallacemonas sp. 195SL; assembly: GCA_030849605.1. Classification (NCBI taxonomy): domain Eukaryota; phylum Euglenozoa; class Kinetoplastea; order Trypanosomatida; family Trypanosomatidae; genus Wallacemonas; species Wallacemonas sp. 195SL. Next base: position 16,462 of record JASANS010002209.1, on the reverse strand, counting down.
AGCGACCGGATGAGGTATGTGAAGTGGTAGCGTCCCCAGACACGGGTTCTCTGCACACACAACAACGCGCTGTTTGTGGCATTCCGCCACGCCCAGCTCCACGCACGCACGCTCAAACTCTGCCTTGCTCTCTGCATCGTGGAAAACGACAATTTCTCGCACAGGAAGCACACCAGGGCTTGTACCTAGCATCACCAGAGCGGGGCACGCCATGATGTGCGCCAGCGTGATCTTTTCATGCCTCACAGGCTCCAGGCCAGCGGTGACGGCGGCATGGCGAGCGGCCTGGAGTGTGATACCGACAAGAATATCCTCTTCTGAAGAACAGACCAACTGGTCCTGAGAGGTGATCAAAAAGTAATTCGAGCGTGAGCCTTCAGGGATAAGATACTGGTCGCCCTTGTCGTGTACGAGGAGGGCCTCAAACGCATCGAGTTTCTTCTGTAAAGCCGTAGCACGCGCACGAAGAGGCGCCTGCACGATTTTCGCGGACGGATTCGTGCGGCTCGCGTTGAAGAGAAGCGCTAAGCGGATGCCAGTTTCATACCAGCTCGCTGGAGGAAAGAAGGAGTGAATAAAGAAGACCACGAAGCCACCTGGGACGCGCGTTTCGGCGTCTATCCACATAAGGAACTTCACGTTCAGGTCAGCGAGGTCAGCACCACAAGGCTCGCCCGAGTCGGGGTGGCGAGCAGCGCGATCCCCAGCGTAGGCTCGAAGGGCGTCTTCAACGTGGAGGCTCAGCGCGTCGCTGACAGGATGCTGCAAAGCCATGTTGAGACTGCGGCGAACGCGCGCGCAGTAATCTTTAAAGAATGGAACACGACCATTGTGAGATCGCATCACATCGTAGACGAGCAACCAAGGTGAGGGCACCGCCGGAGACGGCACCGCAGGCGTCAGCGAGGCCACGTCAACACGCTCCAGTTTCGCGGAAGGCACTTCACAGTCACTTCCATTGAGAAAGAGAAACGATGTGCACTCGTTTTCAGCCAAGATCATCTCGCGCACAGCAGGAATTGCGTTAACAACGGTCGCGCCGTCCATCGTGGGCTCACGTGCCTTTTTTTCTTTTTTGCGTGTGCCTTGAGCCTAACAGTAGCAACGAAACAATGGTGTGCAAAAGGTGCTCAAGTTTTCTTTTCCGTTGTCACTCGAATCAATAGCAGGATGAAATCAGGAGCCAGGGAGAGAGAGAGAGACATGACAAGTGAGACTGAGAAACGCACCGATTTCTGGGTTTTTTCCCTCTCGTGTGTGATCTTGTCCGCGCGCAGGTCGAGTAACCAAAGCATGCGAGGCAGCACACAACTGGCGTGCGTCGACATTGCCAATCGGCCACCATGGAGAGCGAAGAAAAAATATATGAACACAACACCGGTGCTCCCAGGCATAGGCTGCCCGAGTGACCGCGTACACAGGGATCCCAACGCGCCAGAATGCGCAAAACACCAAGGCGGTAACTCTTTGCTTTTGTTAGTGCTCCTTTCAGTGTTTAGTATCGATGAGGGGCTGATATGTGGCATATCGTTGTTGTTGCTTGCTTCGAGAGGCCAAAAAGTTGGTGTTGAGTTTGTGGCTTTCTGTAGCCGAATGCTCTTCATATATAACGCTGCTCTTTCCCACGCGAGCAGCTGTCTTGCTTCGACCCGTCAGTTCGTCTTCTTCTCGCTGGTGTCCGTCTTCGACGGTGGTGCAAGGCTTGCGGTGTCTTTCAGTTCCTCGCAGATCGAGAGCTGCGCGGAGTTACACAGCTTCCAAATCCGCTGCGCCAGCTTCTCGCTGAACGTATCGTGTGTAAACAGCTGCTGTACGCGCCGGTAGCCCTGTTCACCGAGTCGCTCTGCTAACATCTCGTCCGCGACCAGTCGCTCCATCGCACTCGCAAAGGCCTCCACGGTAGGGGCACATAGAAGCCCACCTTGAGCCTCAACAACATCAGCCACTGTGGCCTCTACCGCGTCATCGACGTGTACGCTGTCGGCCGGCGCGCCGATGCTCTCCTTGGGGCCGCCAAAGTTGACTGCGATAACGGGCTTCTTGTGTTGCATAGATTCCACCGGCACGATCCCAAAGTGCTCGCGAGGAGGGGTGTATACCATCGCAGACATCTTGGAGAGAAGCAGCTCTTTCTGCGCTGTGTTGATGTTCTTCAAGAAGCGCACGTCGCAGCAGCCATCGGCGCCTGCTGCCTGCTCCTTGACGAGGGAAGACAACTCATCTGCGTACGCCACGTTTTCGTTCAAGCTCGGGTCATAGCCACCCGCGACAATAAGAAGAAGCGGTTTCGTTGATTGCGGTGCTGTGCCAGCTTTCTGAGCTGCGGTCAGTTTGAGGAACGCTTCCACAGCGAGCTCCACGTGCTTCTTCCGCTCGTATCGGTTCAGACTGACGAATGTGGTGTGGGTGTCCAGCAGCTCCACCAGTTCCTTGATGCTGTCCTGGTCCTTCTCCGCGGAGGCTTCAGCGGCGGCGGGGGGTGCTGTCGCGACTGGGGGGTAGAGAACGTCCTGATCAGGGTTGATCTTGTCTGCCAGTCGAGGGAACGCGCTCACAGTCACGTGCAGTGAAAACTGCGAGTTGCAGACGATGTTGGTCGCAAAGCCCATCGAAAACGCTTCGAAGGTGTCAAAGAACTCACGGTAGGCACCGTGCAGACCGATGACGGCCTGCCCCTGGATAAAGTCTCCGTTCTCATCGCGATTAGGATCACACTGCTTGTCTGGGAAATGGCAGTAGAAGAGAACAGGTGTCAGCGGTGCCAGGTGGCGCAGGACGGGCATCACCGCAGCGACCTGGTCAACAATAAAAATGTCGGTGTCCGAGTCCCGCCAGCACGTCGAGACAGCTGCAAGTATCATCCGCACTGTGGCGCACAAGACTTTGCAGCGGCCAAAAATGGAAGCGGGGAATATGTTGCCCGCGACACGCACCTTGATCGTGCCGTTCGTGGTTTCTTCGAACGCGCGAGTGCGATCATGACGGTTCGTGACAATCGTCACGTCCACCTTTGGCACAACTGACTGGTGTGATTGAAGACCTACCGCGGCGTCAACGATAAGGCGCTCCGCCCCGCCAATGCCGAGGTCAGGGTGAAGAAAGACAACTTTGAGTGGGCGACCCCGGGGGATGTAATCCTCTGCGGAGAAGCCTTCGGCCGTCTTTCCTGGGTTCGCGGCCAGTAGCGCTTCTGTTCGCTCATTGCGCTCTTTGAAAAGCTTCCTGTAGAACTCGGATGCGTTCAACTTGGTTCGCATAAGGCAAAAGTTTAAAAGGCACGCGGCTGAGAAGCCGTACAAGAAGACCACAAGCCACAAGCCGGCCATGTTGCTGTGGTCCTGCGGTGTGTGACTGTCACGTGATAACTGGCCTTGATGAAAATGCAAAGAGGATACGAATACAGAGCAAGAGGCAACAAAAAAAAAAGACGGTAAGGTACGGTACGAACAAGCACTACTGCCACGCCAACAAAAGCTCACAGACGAAAACAGCAGGAAAGGCGGGAAAACCAACACTTGGCACTTCAATAAAGTGTATCAAAAAGGGAGAAAGAAGACAACGAGCATTTAAAAAAGTACAATGCACAATGAAGAGAGTGGTGAGGTTAAGGTGAGTGTCAATGAGAGGAATACGCAAGTTGGTGCCGCGAGTTCTCTAGCTCTCCGTCTTTTTTTTTTTTCAACTCAGGGTGAACGACAGTGAGCTGACGATGAGGTCAAGGCAGTTTCATTGAAGCCATCGAGCATCCGCGCCATTCCGATGCTTCTGTTACCAAAAGCATGCAGAGTGGACGCCTCTCAGGGTCTTTTCCGCCACGCGCAAGTAGGAAAGAAAAGACAGAAAGGAAATGCTGCTGCAGGTGGTGAGGCCTTCTTTCCTGAGACTTTCCTGTTAGTACAATCATTCGTTTATGCCGGTTTTTCCCACGCGTGGCTTAACGAGCTGATTTTAGGGGGAGAGGAGGGGGAGACGGTGTGACTCAGGTAGTCAACTGTCCGCAGTGATGGTTTGTTGCACGCGATGTTGTTGATGCTGATGTTTGGTAGTAATTCTAGACAATACAGATGGAAACACAGTATAGAGAGAAAAAAAAAGGAAACGGAAGGATGGAGGAGGGTCCAAGAGTAGCGCACGTGCACATGCCAATGATCACTCTGCTCTCGAATACACGTCTAAGTGAACATTTGAAGAAACAAAAAACACAAAAGGGAGAAAAAAAAAAGGATGAATACCTGTATCGCGTCTGGTGTTTCTGCATTACTAATAGGTGATCTTGTGCATGTTTGTGTATATGTGGCATCTGCGAGTGTCTTTTTTTTTTCTTTTTTTTTCCGTGCTGTCCTCTCCTCTTCATTGATCGTTCCTCTAGCATCTTGGCTTTCGCACACAGCGAAATAGATAAAAATATAGGATCTCTATTGTTGTTCATGATCCTTATTCCCCTCTTTTCTCGCCAGGATTGCATCGCTCCCGTCCGAGCGGGAAAAATATGCTTGCATATCTTGGACCTCACAGCAGCAACCGCAAGCCAACAAAACTCACAAAGCAAGACATTCAAAAACTTGACCACGACAAACGTGCGGAAAACGAAAAAGACACTCTGGTAGGTGAAACAGGTGATTGGGGGGAGAGCAAGACCGTCTTCATCAAGAGAAAGCAAGGCCAAACGACAATGAACATCAGCCTGTTGAACCTCACAACAGGCAAAGAGGAAAATTTGTGCGAAAAACAATGGTCAGGAAATGTTGGAAACAAAAAGAGGGGGGGCACATTTGTGAATAACAACACAAAAATAGCACTCCCGCAGTCGACAAGCAGAGAGAGTGAAAGAAGAAAAAGAAACAGAACAACCAGTGAGGTGAGGAAACGAGCAGTGCTGCCAAAGAGCATCAGCACGCAAAAAAAAAAGGGGGGGCAAACAAAAGAGAAGGAACTCTACAGGAGATGCAACTGGCAGAAGGTCTGCGGCGGCATTCGCCTATGACGGTCTCTTTCTCTCTCTCTCTTTCGCCCTCTTTTTTATTTTTTTTGCTTTACAGCGCCTTCGCGCGGTTCGTTTACCAAAAGCCAGCGTTGCCTGCTCTGTGGCGAGTGCCTGGAGCGGCGTGCCCACGGAAGTAATCGGAGCCGTACGTGCTCGCCAAGCCACCTCCGCCCCGCTGGAACCGCTGTTCGCGATCAAATTTGAGATCGTACTCTCGTCTCTTAGACACGTCTGTGAGAGTGGCGTACGCCTCACTAATAACCTTGAACTTGTGCTCAGCCCGGTTACGCTCGCTCTCATCCATGTTCACGCACTTGTCCGGGTGCCACCGGAGGGAAAGCTCGCGGTATTTGACTTTGATCTCGCGCTCCGTCGCCGTTCGTGACACTCCGAGCTGATAGTAGAAGTCCTTCTCCTTCTCCGCCTCCTTGCCAAGTTGTGCCTCGGCGTGTTGGAGCTCGCGCAACAGGTCTTTATCACTAGAGTCATTTTCGAGCGCCTTTTTGAAATCCTTTACGGCGTTGAAGAAGTCATTCAGGTGCTGATGGCACCGCGCACGCCGCGCGTAAGCCTTGTAGAATCCTGGGTCGATGGCAATCGCCTTGGAGCAGTCATCTACACCTTCGCGGTACTTGCCAAGCTCCTTGTTCGCTGCCGCACGGTTGCAGTACAGAATGCGCAAGATCTGATCGTTGCCTGTGGCGTGCTGAATCGCTTTGGTGTAGTGCTCGACAGCTTCAGAGAACTTCTTGTTGGCGAAGTTGTTGTTGCCCTTCTGTTTGCCTTCATCCACAAGCTCCATCACATGAAGTAGATCCGCGCAATCCTTGTCCAGCCCCGCGGCCTCGCGCAGGACGCCAAAGGCCCGGTCAAAGTACTCGAAACCGGAGAGATACATGCACTGCGCCATGATCTTGCACACTTGAGGTGTGCGGGCCGACGACGAGAGAACCTCAAGAATTTCCGTCGCGCGCAGGTAGTGCCGCTGCGAAAACAGCGATTCGGCATACCGCTGGCGAAACGCGGTGGTCGAGGGGAACTGGGCTGTGAGCATGCGGTAGCTCTCGTCACTCTCTGGTGTGCCAAAGGCTGATTCCGCCTTGCGCCACAGCTCCAGGCCGGTTCTGTACTTGGCCAGCTCTGCGGTCATGCTGGGTGTCATGACTTTGGCGGGTACATTTTCTAAAATCTTCACCGACCACGCGAGATCACCCATGAACGACGCCGCGTGGGCGGCGCGTGAGGGCATCTTCTCATTCTCGGGCTCCAGCTTGATGACCTCGAGGCAATCGTTCGCACACTCGCGATAGCGCTGCGCCATGAAGTGAGCGGCACTGCGATTGCCGTAGAGAAAGTTGGGCTTTGTCATCTTGTCGATGGGCTGCATAGCGATAGCTTTCGTGTAGAGCTCCACAGCGGCCGTGTACTCGCCCATTTCGTACTTTTTGTCCGCCGCACTTTTCAGCTGCCGACTGTTCTTCACTTTGAGATCGCTGATGAAGTGTCGCCGCAGTGACGCAAGCGACTCCAGTGAGGACTCGATCACCTGCTGCCTCTCGTTTTCCTCTGCAGAGGCGAGGTCACGCAGCATTAGGGCGACATTAACAGCCGGTGTTGCGGAAGCAGCGGGCGTGGCGGTGGCCGGTTTCACTGAAGCGGCGCCGGCCGCCGCGTCCGGCGTGGTCGGTGTGCCAGAACCAGACGGTAACTTGTCGCGTGCAACACGAACAACCCGCCGATTGGCAATCGCGTCATGGGCATCTCCGAGCCCCTTGGCAGCACTGGACGCCGCGGTGCTGACCTCGGCGGACTGGTAGACGGCCTGAATGCAGTTCTTCAAAGCTGCAGGGAGAGGCACAACAGCAACGCCCTTTGCCGCCTTCTGCGATGTGGCACAGCTCGCACAGGAGAGCACCATAACGGTGGGGCTTTCCATCACCTGCACTGGGTCAGCGGCGGCCTTGCGGCAATACGTGCATGCGAGGTAGTCCGCAGCGAGTTTCTCCGCGAAGCTGCGCGCACTCACGGCGAGAGATTGCTGTGGGGGTGGCTGGTGATTCACGGGCACCTTGGTGGCGACCCCACTCGCGCCCGAGCCCAGCCTGCCAGGACCGCCGAGCACCGCCCTCATGCTGTTTTCGCTCTCCACATCGACATGCCGAGCAGCCGCGGGATCTGCGGCTTTGCGTGCCTGCCCGCGAGACGCGATGGGTGAGGTACGTGTCACCCCAGGGAGACCCCCGTTGCTGACATTACTGTGATTGAGTGCACCATCATGTCCGCGAACAGGCGCAAAGTCTTGGGCGGGCACCGTCTCACTGGGCTGACGGATCACCTCTTCACCCGAAAAGTACGAAGACGATGCGGAGGAGGAAATGTCCTGGTCAATGGCATCGGAAGAGAACAGAGTGCTCATGTCTGCGCGCAATTAACGAGAGAAGGGGGGGGGGGGCAAGAACAAGAAACTGAACCGACAGCAATATAAAGTGCCCACAGGGCAGCTCTGCGACACGACGGAGAACAGAGAGAGAGTCTAATGAGCAGAAAGAAGAAAAGGGGGGCTATATGGAAAGAAATCAGAGAGCCAAGTAGGTGGAGAGGGCGGCTGCACTGAACAAAAAAAAAGCAAAGGGAGGAAATTCTACGGACCAGTCCTGTTCAGCTCGTTCACTCGCCTCGTGCTTTGATGGCGAAGAGGAGAAAGCAAGGAAAGGGAAAGAAAAGAAACGACAGTGAAGCCGTGGAGCCAGAAAAGAAAGAGAAAAGAATGCAGAGCAAGTGCACCCACAGCTGTTGTGACGATGGGATGGTTTCTATTCGTGTGTGTGTGTGTGCGTTTCGGTTCATGGGAGAAGCAGGTGCAAGAAGGGAGATCAAGGGAGGGAATGATTCATTTTGGAAGGATTGTTGGCTGTGGCGTGATGATCACATGGCGACGCAACTCGATAGTAAAGTCAACAGGAAACGGAAAGCGCTGACGTGCCAGGCCACAGCCAGAAAACAAAAAGCAGTTGTGCGTGTCTGCCTGAAAAGAAACAAGGAGGGCGGAGCCGATCATGCCACTTGAGACTTTGGTCACTCCTTCTTGTTTTTTTCGGATTGTGAGATAAAATGGCATGTCGGAACTGCGTGGGCCACATGTGTGCAAGTAGTGCCATGACGCAGCCAGCCATGATAGTCTGCACGGTTTAACGACAGTGTGATGCTCTGGGGAACCGGGGGGGGGGGGGTAGCTGTGATTGTGATTGAAATTGTTGTGTCATTCAAGGGCTTTTCTTTCAGCTCTTCTGCTGCTTGGGAACAAACGTAAACAAAAAAAGGGCACAGTGAAGCAGGCTGTCCTCCTCGTGGTTGTGAGAGGCAAAAAAAAAAAAAAGAACGTAGACGTATTGTCACGGGGTGAAGAGACACACGGGGGAAAAAAAAAACAGAACAGAACCACGTCACAAAATAGGGGGAAGACAGAAATACCAAAGTAAGTCGAACGCGACAGGATGTGTGTGCGTACATATGTCTGTTTGTGTGTGTGTGTGTGTGTGTATGTGTGTCTGTGTGTCTGTTTCATACCGAAGACGTTGTCTCACTTCTGAAGAAGACTCTGCAAGTGCTGTGCTTCGTGTCGCAGACGTGGTGTTGATTTCTTGCCTTTGCACTCCTTGCACTTCCACCCATGCGCACGAGGAATCATGCCAGGTACGTTGAAACGACCACACACAACGCACAGCTTGGGGAGCTGCGGACGTGATGACGCAGGGGACTTTTTATCGTCTGTCGTGGACGAGCTCACAGAGCGAAAGCTGCTGTTCGTGGCAGTGCCAAAGCTCCCTTGCAGACTGGTGCCGGTCGGCATGGTCACGGTGCTGGCGGCCGTCGGAACAATGAACTCGGAAGGAATGGACATGAACAGTGGGTATCGGTAGCCGGCTGGGGAGATTGTGAGGGGACGAAACTGCAGCATGACTAAGTTCTCTCCTGTATACCGCACCGCCACGCCCTCTAGTTTCCCATCACACACTTGTTCCATCGCCTCACACCAATAACTATCGCTCAGGTGTTTACGAAGGGACTCGCTGGTCGCCAATATACGATAGCACTCACCAGGCGTAGCAAAGGAGGTGTTTTGCCTCTGCTTGTGTTCCAGTCGAAACGACATTATTCTTTTTTTTTTTTTTGTGGGTGATTCTTCTTTACTTTTTATTAATATCGAAACAATGACTCGATGAGCGCAAAAAGAAGGAGTTAAATGAAGCGAAGGGGAAAATCAACGGGAAAAAAAAACGTGAAAGAGGAGGACAGGCAAAAAGAACCGGGACACGAAAATAGTACAAGGGCAACCTAATCAAATTCACCACAGGGCGCGAAGCAAAACAATAATGGATACGGTCGAGCTGTGAGAGGTACGCCTGCCAAGGTTCGGGCGGGGGTGCGGGAGAAGGACAGATTGCCTTGGGGGGGGGGGGGGTACACGCAACAGTAAAGGCACGCTAAAGAGTCATCAATAATTATTGTAGTGAAAGGGGAAAGCAACAAAACACAGCGAGAGAGAGAGAGTAATACACGCACATGTATATGTGTGCGGATGCACGGTGAGAATGCCGCAGTGGACAGGAGAGAATAAGGAAATGGAGGGCACAAAAGAGAGAGACGGGCACGGGTGAAGGACAAAGACACATGACAAATCGACGGTGTTGGTATGAGGCACAATGGAAGGGGCGCGGCACAAAAATAAGGCAAAAATGTGTACACGCGCATGTCGGTGATATCCACACAATGTTTGGAATATTGGCTCATAGAGGAGGAAAGGAAGGAGACACGTCGTCCTATTTCCACACAGACACAAGTGACCAGGAGGACAGACAGTGGCTGAGACTGGAATACCCCAACAGAACGCTCTGACGTTCGACGCTGTGTCTCTCTATCACTTCTTGTGCTTTTTTGTGTGTTTCGTTACTATTATTTTTTTTTTTATTGTTTACAGAACAAGCGTTGCGATTCTGGTCTACTTGAACTGCGAAGAATTGCAAAAACGCACTCCTTCATGTTTTGTGACACCGCCCAAAGCACAAGGAAGAAAAAAATGAGCCCATCTGAAAAGAGCCTGTGGTTTGTGCGTGTGCGTGTGTCTAGCACGCTTCGCAGAGACCCGACCTAGGACAGTGCCTTCACGCAAAAATGACCAAAACAAAAAGCAATGGGCCAGGCACGCGGACAGAGAAAGCGTGTCAAGTGAGACACACACGCACAGCGCGGCACGGATGCTCAGATGTTGATTGCTAGCGTCTCCACTACTTGCAGTCCTGCGAGAGCCTTTAGCGGCCTCACACGAGCATCCGTGGATCACCGAGGTCTGCGTCTGCGCCGGTGTCAGCGTCATAGGTAGGGGCCGTGCCGGCCGAGTTTTCACGGGGCACCGCAGCCAATTCCGTGTCCGCAGGAGCGGCTCCGTCGTGGACCGCATCACCGTGTGGGGCGACTGCTCCCTCTGGGACCTTCACACCGCCAACCGCGCCGTCGCCGTCTTCACGGTGCACGAGGGATGCCATCATCCCAATAAGAGGGCCTGAGAAGCTAAACGGCGCAATCAGCTGCTTCGTCATGTGCCAGAACGCGTTCAAGTCGAACGATGGCGGAGCGGCATCCACACGAAACACGGAAGCGGCGACAAAGACCATGTTTTTCACGGTTTCCTCAATCGCCTCAATTTGTTGCGCGGCGTCGCCACTTGATTCACGCGCACCGCGAGACGGTGACGACGCGGAGGAGCAGAAGGCATATAGCGTGCCCAAAACGCGCTGCCACAAGGCGCATAACACATCAGGCGATGACACCGCGAGGGAGGCGGCCTCTTGAAGAAGCAACTTTGGCAGCACGTTGAGAAGGCGGCACTTCACCTCGGTAGACGTCGCGCAGGCACCCCAGAGGCTCGCTGGCGCAGCAGAAGGGACGACTGTCGTGGCCATCGGCACCGTAACGCCGAGGCTAAAGACGCTCGAAATGGTTCGGTGCCGCATATCGTACGCACCGGTAAGCTTGGGGGACACTTCCGTGGTGAAGGCGAGACGCCCGCTCGGATTGGGGCAGTGGAGAGACGCTTCCGAAGTCGGCTCGCTTGCCACCTTGGGGCGAGCCACCAATGTGGAACCTTGACCACACACGTGCTCTACGAGGGGCAGCAGCAACTCATCATACAGCTGCAGGACGAGGGAGGCCGGCATTGTGTTCGCCTCCGCATCTAGCATGGTGCGCTGCAGAACCAGAATGGTGTCAATTGCATCGCGTGGAGAGTCCGTGCAGGCGAGGAGAAAGCAGAGCCCCTTCAGGGCGAAGAGCCACTGATCGCAACGTGCGACTGCGGACCGCGCATCGCCCGTGGCCGGCTCCCCTCGCATCAGCTGGCGGGCAGTCCGAGACACAAGCTCGGGCACAGTGCGGCCGAGAGAGAGCACACTATTGCGCAAATCATCATTAGTCTGTCGCTTACTTGCTAGGTACTCCTGCAGAAGTTGACGCACCGACACCGCCACGACGACGAGCATATCTGTCTGCGTCTCCACATCGTAGCAGCACCGTCCCACCACATCGCTTAGCCACTGGACTAGCGCGTCGAGGTGTGCTATTTGCACGAGTGGTGCCGGTGTTGCCAACACGATGGCTGTCAAGCACGGGGCGAAAAACAGCAGAGGCGAGCCCGCAGCAGGACGCAGCCAACGCGTCGGCACTGTCTCTAGGCTTGGTGCGGTGGTAGTGTTTGAGGAAGCCCGCTCGTAGACATTTAACGTCGCCTCGTAACTGTTCGCGATGCTCTTGACCATGAGTGGGCTCACCAGCTCTGCAAACTCTGCGAGCGGCATCTCGGGTGGGAGCATGAGTTGCAATGCGGACCACACCGCCGCAAAGGAGGGTTTCATGGTGGCCCGTTCAGTCGCCCCGTCGTTGCCAGCAGGCCCGGCCTGCAGACTTCGTGTGGCACGCACCAGCAGTTGCCGTTGAATCGTGCACAGCATCGCCGACGACAGACGCACCAGGCACTCCATACCACTCCTCAAGGCAGGGTCACGTTGTACCTTGACCATCTCCAAAGAGGAGGCGACCAACTGCCGCGCGCTCGACAGCAGCACACCGTAGTCCTCTCCCTCGCCGTCCTCCGTGTCATGCAGCGACCCTGTTGTGTCTGCGTGTGCCTCCGCCATGGGGGTGGTGCTCGTCCATACGCGCTTGTTCGGCAAGCGGTAAGGTTCAATGACGGCACAAAGCATATGAAACGCGTACGAGCGCTCAATGAGGTTCGCAACGGGATCTCTCTGCGTCGTGTTCGACGTGCACATAGCCCCGAGAGCATCGCCCAGACGCCGCCTCCCGGTGCGCGGAATGTCACACAATAGATCGACAAGCTGCCACGCGTCAGGGATACACTCACGCACGCGTGGCTCGGCTTCCATGAGAGCGAGCTCGAGCGCATCCGGTTCGTTCTTGTCACTGCCGTTCCACAAAGACGACAACCACCCCCCGCCGCCACCTCCACCGTTGTTGCTGCTATTGCCGGAGGCGCTGTTGCGTTTCTGTTTCGCTTCACGCTCCAGCCGCCGTTCTTGCACTGTCATCACCCATCGGGGGTTGCGGCAAAGCCCATCAGGCATGTCAGCCCCGCCGTGTGCCTGCACAAAGTGTGTGACACGGGCGTCGTCCTCTGCTGCGTTCCCCGCAAAAAAGCCGAGATACTGCAGCCGGAGAAGCACCGTAGCCACCGCATCCCACGACGCGCGCAGGCTCGCCCCAACGAGTGGCAAGAGAGCCAGCGCAGCACGAATGCGCACAAGACGGCACAAGGACAAGTACAGGTCCTCCATGTTCTCCTGCGGGCGGTTGGAGGGGATGATGTCGACCGGAGGCATTAACGCCAGCATGGCCTCATCAACGGTGTCCGGCTGGCTGCTCTGCACCCCAACATCAGCGAGTGCTGCAATGCCGTTCAGTGCGTTCAGGAAGGTGTCGACCTCCCTCGGGTGCACTCCGCGCAGCTTCGTGAGGGCGCCCAACACTGTCACTTCGTGGCCAGGCGCCTCGAGGTCCAACAGCTCACCACAGACTTCCAAGCTGCCGCTGAGTATGCGCAGGCACGGTGCGTGAAGAATGTCCACGATCGGCGCGTTTAGCAGCTGTGGGACCGAGACGGAGTCCCAGCTCGGTGAGCTGCAGAGGTGTGGTTCGTAATGCAACGTAGCCATGAGTGTGGCCGGGGCATCATGCATGTGGGACAGACCGCGCGAGCCACGCATTTGCAAATCCCAAGTCACATCGTTGGCAAATCCGCGGTCCAGCATGTCCGCCATGATGATCTCGTGCTGCTGCACATCCTCGTAGACCTGGGCAAGGTACGCCTCTGGCACATCGCGCTCGTCGTCAATACCCCTATTCATCATTTTAAAGTCATTGGGGGCCATATTGCGCGCCAGCTTCCCGGAGTGCAAATCGGTGTTGAGCATGATGATGGCGAAGGACAGCACAAACGCGCCGTTTTCCGAGTGAAACGGATTGACTGTCGTGCCGTTCGTCTTGTCTGCCTCTGGTACCGGATTTTGGACGAACCAGTGGTGCGCGAAGGCCTCCATAATGCGATCGATTTTTTGAGACTCGCCCGGCAGGCTGAGCTGGAAGACCATCTCCCGAATAGCCCGCAAAAGAGACGTGCCGCGGAAATCAAACTGTTGCATGTAACCCAGCAGCTGATGATGGAAGAAAAGAACCGTGCCGGGGATCAAGGCTTCCGGGTCGTCTGGCTTGGACTGTGCCAGCGCAGCGGCCGCCGCAGCCTCATCGACCTCGTCGTGTTTGGTTTCGTGCAGCTCCCGGCCGAGCTCACCAATGTACTCACCCAGCGCACGCTTGCTAAGCACAACACCAAGACGAAAGAGGCACTCGCCAATCTCACGACCACCTGCCGGCTCCGCAATGACGAGCCAGCTCCCCTTCTCGCGCATCACCTCGTGCTCACGGCCACGCTCTGCGCGGAAGCTGTTCGTGATCAAGAAAGAAATACCCTTTTTGAGCGGGGCTTCTTCAAAGGCGGTGGCAAAGGCATGAAGCAGTTGCTTCTGAGACTGTGCATGGCTCAGGGCGGACTGCACAGCGGCACTATCGATCTGGTTTATCGTGGGTGGAGGCAATGTGCCCTCACGCGGACACGTGAGGCCGCGAATGAGCCGCAAGCTCGCATCCACAGCTATAGACTGGGCGGGGCGCAACGGCGTCGGCTTCGTCGCGCGGTCGTTGACAGGGGGACTGTTGCCACCAATAGATTTGGCTGCTTTGCCTGCGGTCGCGTCTGCCGCACTTGCTCGTCCGCCGACGGCAGCTGGCGCGGCATAGCTCGCTAAGGCGTCGCAGAGAGCCTGCAGCACCGGCGCGTATTGCCACGACAGGTCGTAGTTGATGAAACAGAAATAACAGAGATTGGGGTCAGAGCAAAACTCGGCCAGGCTTTCGAGCAGCAGAACGCGGCGTTCGTGGAGTTCACTAACCTGGGCCGTGGAGAGAAACGCGTTGCTGCCACCTGTGCTCGCGGGAGATCCGGGAGGACCGTACAGAGGAGAACCAACACGCCGCGCCAGGGAGACTGGCAAACCAGCCTCGGCAGCCCGAATACTTTCGCTCAACGACGTCAATTGGTTAAGATGCAGAACGCGGAGAAAGCAGAGCACTTGCGGCACCAGGTGTCGACTGGCGCAGCGCACGGTCATGTGCACGGTGCGCAAAATCTGCGACAGCACAACCACCTGCGTGGTGCTGACACCCGCGATCAGAAGTGCGCGACTCACGCTGTGTTGCACAGCGATGACCAAGTCCGCTACAGCGGCAGCGGTGCGTGCCGCGGTGGGGGCGGCCGACTCGCACCGGTTCAATATATCACCGAGAACGGTCAGTGCCACTTGGGTCATGTGAAGTCCTTCCAGTTGTAATGCAACGATATCACAGGCATCCCCTTTATGGCTGTTGTTGGCATCCAGTGCGTAACGGCTCGCCACCGTTGAGGGTGATTTGGGGCTGACGGGATCGTGTTGGACTTGTGAGGAAGGGGTGCCGGCCCGTAGCCCCTCTGTGTTGGACGTCGCGGGGCTTTTGCCGGGTGAGCCCGCCGCCACGGGCGAGGGCGGTAACAAAGAGTCCGCTGTCGCATCGGCCTTCAGTGCTGTCGACACTGCGCCGGCCTGTTGCCTCTGCTGCGCGTGTTCGCCATCCTGCCACTCGCGTGCCACGCTCTCAAGCGCGAGTCTGCCATCTGCGAGTCGCGCGTCGCCTGTGCCGTCAAAACCGACAACGTCACCGGCGATAAGCATGCTCATCAAGCCGAGTGTGAGGCATCCGTAGCATGGCCCGCCAGTTGGCACCGGCTTCACCCCCGCCGTGGTGCCATCACCGCCGAGGGTAGCCACCGTGCGCACGAACACATCACGCACCAGCGTGGACACACTTTTCTCCGCGAGGCGCCGCAGCAAAGGAGAAGCTCTGCGATCCGCTGAGATGGCGAGAAGGAAGACCATCATACGGCACATCGACTGTTCCGACAACGCCGACGAGGCGGGGTGGTGCGCGCATGCGACAAACACATCCGCCACTTTACCGAGAAGCGTTTCGTGAGCGAGTTTGTCAAAGATTTCACTCTTCGCTCCAGCAGCGGCCAAGCTGATTTTTTCAAGCCCCTGCGCGGACAAAAACAGACAGGGCAGCTCCACAATAGCAACCAAGCCGGCCAATGCAACATTCGTCATTGTCTCCGTCGTGTCTGGGCTGATGCAGACCTGGCAGAACACATCCAGGACCTCATCCTCACTCAGTGTTGTGCCAGGCACCGTCGAGTGTGAGGCGTCACCGCAGGGTTGCCCTTCACAACCTGGTGCAGGGCTGTGAGTGAGAGCAGAGGCAGCAATGCTGTCCGTGGGACACCCAGACAGAAGCCGGCTCTGAAGGCTGAGTGCGCACGCCAAGAAGTCCTGCTCGGAGTGGTCGCCCGCGTTGGATCCATAGGAAAACCGATTCGTTCGCGAGGTATTTATTTGGCTCGAGCGTAGACACAGAACGAGGTTTTGCACATGAGCGAGAACAATCTCACGCTCCATTCGTTTCGTTTGGTAAAGCATGATAGATGGCGTGGTACTGGTGGTTGTTCTTCGTGCGCTGATACTGTTTCTTTCTTCTTTGTTATGAATGTGTGGTAGGAGCTGCTTTGTTCCACGAGATTACGACCAGAAACGAGACAAAAACGAAAGGTGAAGAGAGAGAAAAAAAAAGCGAAGGGGCGAAACACACAGTATTGACGAATATACTTTGTGATTGCGCTTCTTGCGTTGGTATTCACTGCTTTCACGGCCTCACTGTGTGTGGTTGTGTACAGCACTTTTTCTTGACTCGCTCCGTCCTGAAAAAAAAACTTTTCGTTTTTAGTTATGTTTCTTCGCTGCGAGAGAAAGGAGGGCACTAAGC
>JASANS010002208.1:0-30188 GCA_030849605.1 Wallacemonas sp. 195SL | reverse complement strand
AGGGCAACGGTCTCCTGGTCGTTGAAGCCGAGGCGGGTGAACACGGTACGTACGTGGTTCTGCGTCTGAGCGCCATCTGGCAGGCGGCCATCAGGACCGCACGCAGAGCCATCCTTGGCGTCCACACGTCCCCAGCAGAAGGGGATCGCGGGGCCACCCATGTATTCAATGGCCGTGTACGCCGCAAGCACCCACAGGTCAGCGTAGGAGATCTGAGGGTACTTCTTCTTGATGGGCTCAAGCGCGGTGCGTGCCTTGTCGAGTCCCTTGTTGCCGCCATACTCGCACTCGGGCTTGAAACGCATGGAGGCCGAGTTCGGCGCGCCGTCCTTCTTCTTGCAGTCGTACGAGCCCGCCTCGTGCCAGGCAAGACGCACAATGGTCGGTCCCATCGACATGTTGTTGGAAATAAGTTCCTCAATATCCTCACGAACAGCTTTCACATCGAACGGGGGCACCTCAGCGCGGGGGACACCTCCCCAGCAAGACACGAAGGTGACACCACCGACGAACACACCGGTCGCAACGCCGCCAGCAACCCCAGCACCACGACGCAGCGTCTGTGAGAAGACAAACTTGCGTGTTTGTGTGGCGGCAAGGCGCTGCGCGAAACGGATGGGCACACGGCTGAACATGACGCGATCCACGAGGAGATGAGATGCGTGGGGATACCCGTGAGCAATATGGAGTAAGTAAACAAATAAAGAGGTTTGATAGCGATAAGGTGGGCAGTACCAGATGGGTATGTCGCAGTTACTTTACCATGCGTTGTGACCCGCGACATGAGGACACGAACACGACAATGTAGAGCCGAGAGCCGCGAGAGAGTAGTAGCAACGACGAAGAAGAAAAAGAAGAGGAGAAAGAGAGAGAGAGAGATATAAGCGTGGTGTTGGGAAGACGGTGGTGGCAGTCAGCATGATTTGCAACAGCCCCGAAAGACGCGCACTGGTATCCATGCGCGCCTGACTATGTCTGTGTCTGTATGTGTGTGTGTATGTGTGTGTGTGAGTGTGTGAGTGTCATTTTGAGCGTTGGCAAGCTGCTCGCGGAGGGCACAGCAATACACGTACCACAGATCGGCGGCCGTACTAGTATCACCGTGCAAGGCCACAAATACAGGTAGACTTTGTAGAAAAAGAAAGAGAAAAAAAAAGCACACAGATTACCGTAGGGGATCCCTGCGTCTGCACAAAAAGGACAGAAATAGACAGAACGGACTGAGTTACAAAGCAAAACAGATAAACAGAGCAAGTGTTCGCGCCGCAATATCATCGACTCTCCAGCATGATAACCAGAGACTGAATCGGAGGTGAAAAGAGCGGGGATGGGTCTCGGGGGACCGATTGCGGACTTTTCACGCACTCGCTGTGCGGCACCTGTTCGTGCTGTTTTGCTACAGAGTGCGAGATAGATTGCACGCGCTAAGGGACCAAAAGCAGACGCGATAAAGCTGGACGTTAGATCATGTATAGCTGTGAGATCAGATCACAGACAGTGTCCTACAAATAACAGTGACGTGCACATGTGCACCTCTCCAGGTTTTTTTCTTTTTGCGTGTGTATGTGTGTTTGTGAGTTCTCTTCTTTTTTTTTTTCACCGCGACGACATTAGCCACACAAGATTCTGATGAAAAGAAGATCTGTGATCAGACGGCTTCCTCTGGTATTGCCTTGAGGGTCACGGCAACGCCTTGCTCCGTGAGCCGCTGGAATGCGGCGGCAAAATCTTTGAGGAACAACTCGTTATCGTGAGCATACAGCTCAACGTACTTGCGGTACTTGGGGTCGAGTATGAGGGCCATGTCCGCTGGTAGCATCATAAGGTTCTTTGTTTCTCTATCCATGAACTGGAGCTGCTCCACACCAGGGTTGATTTCCCACTCTTCCTCCAGAAGTGCGGTGAAGAACGAGTTGTCGAAGCCGTTCTTGTCGTGTGTCCAGGGGCCGACGAAGCCGGAGTTCTCCAGGTGGCACTCACCACAGGTGTGGGCACCGATCAGGGCAACGGTCTCCTGGTCGTTGAAGCCGAGGCGGGTGAACACGGTACGTACGTGGTTCTGCGTCTGAGCGCCATCTGGCAGGCGGCCATCAGGACCGCACGCAGAGCCATCCTTGGCGTCCACACGTCCCCAATGGAATTCGATCGCGGGGCCACCCATGTATTCAATGGCCGTATACGCTGCAAGCACCCACAGGTCAGCGTAGGAAATAGAGCCGTATCGCTGCTTCAGTGGCTCCAACACATCGCGTGCCTTGTCGAGTCCCTTGTTGCCGCCATACTCGCACTCGGGCTTGAAACGCATGGAGGCCGAGTTCGGCGCGCCGTCCTTCTTCTTGCAGTCGTACGAGCCCGCCTCGTGCCAGGCAAGACGCACAATGGTCGGTCCCATCGACATGTTGTTGGAAATAAGTTCCTCAATATCCTCACGAACAGCTTTCACATCGAACGGGGGCACCTCAGCGCGGGGGACACCTCCCCAGCAAGACACGAAGGTGACACCACCGACGAACACACCGGTCGCAACGCCGCCAGCAACCCCAGCACCACGACGCAGCGTCTGTGAGAAGACAAACTTGCGTGTTTGTGTGGCGGCAAGGCGCTGCGCGAAACGGATGGGCACACGGCTGAACATGACGCGATCCACGAGGAGATGAGATGCGTGGGGACACCCGTGTGCGATGTGTGTTGCAAATATGAAACAAACAGACAAAAAAAAGAAGAGAAACGCACAGCGCCAGACCAGCAGGGAGCGAGCGCAGCTAAGAGGAACAGATGGTCGGAGAGAGAGACAAAGAAGGCAGTAGAAATCTCACAAATGAGATGCTCGTGGCAAAACGAGGCGACGGCGACAAGAGAAACTACGGAACGGGGGAAACCTGTGAACAGGACAAAGAAGAAGAACACAGAAAACTCTGGAATTGCACGTTAAACTGCCACGCCTTGATGAGAGTTCCCGAGGTTTCGCAATAAGTTTGTTTGCCTGTCGGCTTGCTGTTGAAAAATGAGTCAGGCACACCCATGCACACAAAAAAAGGGGGAGAGTAAAAGCATGTGCGCGATGGAGCAATAATCCCGTGTAAAAAGAGAGCAGAAGAATCCAGCCGCGTAACAGCGTGAGTGGGTGAGGGGGGGGGGGAGGACAGTATTAAGGAGGGAAAGGTGGGACCTCACGAGATGCGCTACTAAGCACGTGGCAGCAGCGCCCGCGTACATCCAGGGAACGTGGCAGAGGGGGCAGGAGGGGACCTAGGGTCAGAACAGCAGAGGCTCTCACCAGCTATTCAACCCCCTGAGTCTTCACGTTTGACACTGCATGTTGACAGTGGTACTTCAGGCATCTGGCATCGGTGACATGACGGTGACCTTCCATGATCCCCCTACATGCGTCCTCCGCGAGCTGCTCAGAGGGGTAATGTGAACTGAATTCTGCTTCAGAGGAGGGTGGGCTTTTGGTAACTGTCAGCGTACAAGAACAGCAAGCCGCACGGAGAATAAGAGCAACTCAAATCAAACAAAGCGTGCCATCAACGCATCCACACAGGTGTTTCAACACAACCCACATCTTTCAACGACGTGAAACAGTAGAGCCTGGACGCACGGCAACGACAAGAGAAAAAAAAATGCGTCCCACACACGCCTGCATCTCTCTACCCAGCCTCGCCTGCTGGTGCTGACAACGACTACGTCTGCGGTGGTACCTCCTCTTGACTGTGAAGGTGCGAACGCAAGGGACTGCTTTGCTCGCCACCTGTGTGCGTCGCCTTGAGTTCTGGTGGCTCAAAGGAGCTTTGCGTGGAGATCTGGCGGCTCTCATGTCCGAGTAGTGGTGAGCTTGGTGAAGACCGTTCATGTGCTCCGCTGTTTCTCTTCACCCCTGATGCACGCACGCCGCTGTTTTCCCGCTGCAGTTTGTCCGCTCCTGATGTGCGCCGACCTTCAGGAAGGGTGCCGTAAAACGTTTGACTAAGGCGCGGCGATCGATTTCCAGATGACGCCTGATTTGAAGTGTTCTTGGTGAGGGACTGAAAAAAACTGCGTCGCGGTGCGGGGACGTGGGGGGCCTCATCTGGTGCCGGGCTGGATGGCGACGCCGCGGTCATGCTATTGTTGTTTGGTAACGGCGAGCCGGACAAGAGGGCATTGCTTTGTGAAGACTGGGTGCGGTATGTGCTGATGACTTGGAGCACCATGTCGGCAGAGATGGTCATGTCGCCGGGCGAGGCGGCGCTTTGCTTGTTGCACCACATCTCTTCCAGAGCGCTGAACAGCGGCGGTGGACACGGGTTGGACACTAGGCGCTGCTCGATACGATCACTGTTCGGGCGAAGCGGTACGATGAGACTGCAGTTGCGACTCGTAGGGCCAGGTGTGTAGATGGAGAGACGACTGCCTTGCAGGAGCGCAGCCGCCATAAGTGCGAGTGCACGGGCGGCGTTGTCCGCACCGGGCATTGGGGGGAGCTTCATCACCTGCGGCGATGTCACCGTCTTGGGCTTGGCCAGTAGTGCCGCCGTCACGCTGTCATCCACGCCCTGGGTAACAAGAAACGTGGGACGCACAAAGATGTCTGATCGCAGCAACTCCGTTGGCGGCGGTGTTTTGGATGAGAACGAATTCGGCGTCACGTACGCCTGGTACGTCACGTTGCGGCGAACAAAGAACAGGAGGTTGAATGTCTCGTGGAAGAACCTGCGGTACATATTGCTTCGATCCGTGCCGAGAGTGGTGCTGGCGACAACCTTCTCGGCTAACGTCATGTGGCGCACGAGGCGGCCCACCAGCGCCGCGCTTGGCGAGTTGCGTGACACAACAGTAGTCGAACTCAGCGGCTGGCCTCCATCCGTGAAAGTGCCGAGGTCACATGTGAAGGAGACAATGGCAAATGAAAGCGGCTCTGTTGATGGATTGCGCAGAATGTGTGTACCATCGAGCATGAACGGCTGAGAAGGTCGGTCAATGGGACCTACGCCATCCATCGTGTAGGCGCGACGATGGGCCGTGAAGGTGCCACGGCTGCTCACGGATTTTTTCGCGCTGGACACTTCTGATACCGCAATTCCATCGCCAGCCGCACTCGCGGCATCCCCGAGTTCTGAGTAGTTTGTTTCAGTCCTCCCATGGAGGGAGTTCATAAAAACAGCGCTGGGGCCACTCAAGCTGTAGCTTTTGATCGACGGCAGTCGGCCTACAGAAGGCACACCCGAGGCAGACCCAGCAGCGTCCAGCAGCCTCCGCGACGGTGGCGTTGGTGCGCGCTGCGGGACAGCGATCTTCACGACTCGGGCAATCTGCATGGGGCGATTGAGCCGGTATGCCCGCCAGAAGAATGTCAGTGATTGTCTAAGGGTGCCTGAGTCGCCATTAGCACTCTGGTCGTTCTTCTTTGCGCTGCGCAAGTTGGGCAGACGCAGTGAAATCGGGTACGAGACGAAACAGATGAAGAGAATCAACGCGAACAGAGTTTCGACCGAGACGATCAGCAAACACAGTGTCACGAGTGTGGCACGCACAAGCAGTGCACGTTGACGGCGCCTCACGAGATGGAAAATGAGAGCCATCTCATAGAAGCAATCTTCCTGCAGCCCGTTGGCAAAAAACAGACGGCAACGCACGAGTGTATTGACGAAGACATTTTGACGCCCATACAAATACACGGTGGAGCTGTGCGGCGAGGTCAAAGGCGACACCAGCGCGCGTGCTCCGTTGTTGGCCAGCGGGGTGTGGTAAAAGATCGAGACACTGCGCAGAAAAAAGAACAGCTCCACGGCGCCACCCATAAAGAGGGCCACGTCAATGACGTCGGCCCACATGACCACGGCCACCATGAGAAGAAGCAGCATTGTCTTCAGGGGGCGGCGCCACGAGAGAGCATCGTGCACCCTCAGCCCCGTCTCTATAGCCGCCATGTATGGCACGAGCATAAATCGAACGGCGGGGGTACCAAGCTGCTCAGCGACGTATTGCGGGGTGGGGCTAGACGAACGCCCACTTTGCGCATCGAAAGACTTGCCTCCAATGGAGGACTGACGGCTGATGCTGTCCACGTTGTCATCCGCACTGTTCTGTTGCGATGGCGTACTTTGCTTAGCCTCCTTGAACAGGAGGAGTTTTGAAAAAGGCACCTTGCCAAACGCATATGGGACGACCTGAAACGTCAGGAATGCACTGCCACCGACATCCTTGCCGAACATGGCGTTGGTGGCGATTGTGTTGAGGTTCAGCTCCTCCACGAGGCTCGTGACGGTCCTTTTGGCCTGCAGGGTCATGCGAACACCACCTCGAACAGACATCAACTCCTTCAGCGTAATCTTGGTGACACCAATGCACAGCGGTGTATCGTAACGGCACTCTTCGCTGTTCACGTCACACCCAATGGCCTCCGCGAGTCGTGCTCCAGCACCATTTTGAGGTAGTTTCGGGGGGAGTTGTAAGAGCCGGATCTTCACAACGCAATCCATCACGGTTGGCGGTAAGGAAGCAAGCAGGACCTCGCAAGGAAACGCAGAGAACCGCTGTGTTCGGATGTCACTGCCGTCCCACTTACTCTTCACTTGCTTCTCATGCTGAACGCGGTCTCGGCGGGTCGCAAGGTCGGATGTTTCCATTTTAACAACCCGCTCGAGCACGAACTGAACACGCAGCTGTGGGGCAAACGTGCGCTCGTCTATTTTCTGCGCAGCCTTGCCACTCGAAGTGTTGCCATAGAGAGAAAGAAGATCGCGCTTTTTATGAGGACCTGCCACAGAAGGAGGATGTGTAGAGGTTCCTGGTGTACTTTGCAGGTCATCCAATGGTTTCGCTCGAATGTGCGACGCCAAGAGTTGCTTCACACGAAAAAAACTTTCAGGTTCAAGACAACACGCCGTCGAAATTTCACTGACCCTGATCTCCACGTGCATTACTACTTTACAACTCCAAATAGGAGTGGGCGATGAGGGATGCGTAGGATAACGACAAACAGCGGTATGAACCGACGGCTCAACCAACGGCAGCAGCGTCTCCACGAGATCAGCGTAGATGGTAGAGGTACAAACAGCAACGTAAACAAAAAAAAAAGATCAAATGCAGCGTAAACGCTTTTCTAAGAAACGGATGTAGGCGATGAGGAGGGGAAAAAAAAGGGACAAAATAAAGTGAGATGTGTGTAAAACGAAAAGGAGGGGAAGAATGTGGACAAGCAAAAGTAGTGCAGAACCCGGCGCGCTGATGCGGTACTTATCACTTCGGTCTTTTGTGATTAAACCGATCAATGGCTCTGCTGTTTTGATGTATTCTCTCGTGTGTGGCTGCTTATCTGAGAAAGAGAGAGGGAGAGTACACTGTGAGAGATGGAGCGTTGCTTGGCGAAACGAAAGAACTTTAATAATAGTAGTAATAAACCGCAGTTACGCCTACGAACACAGACGTATGAACGGCGTGTGTACCTGTTCCATGAAGCAATATATGAACGTGTGGAACCCATTGAAGTCACCACACGCAACGTGTTAGCGAGAGCAAGCGGCAATCAAAAAGAGGAGATTGGATGAGCGAGGTGACGAGCAATGAGGAGAATCAGATCAGTATTCTGGAACGCCATTTGGAATCACGCGATTGCACGCTAGCCACCGTAGTCGTGGCCAGCGCGCCACTAACGATCGTACAAAGAAGGAAATGGAGCTGAGAGGGAGGGGCTCAGTGTACCCGTACATGTGTGCGTGTGTGTGTGTCTATGCACCGGAGACACGATCGGATGCATCATGACATAACAGAAAAGGCCAGAGAAAAGGAACCGCCGCCGTACGGTGAACAGCTTTGATTCATCCAAGTCGCGAGAGTGTTCACGAAATACTTTTTTTTTTTTTCAACGGACGAAAGCAACGTCCAGGTGTGACACTAAGGGAAATGCGAAAAAGAGCAGAGCCAACCGCATGACGTTGGACGTGTGAATGGCAAACACAGACAAACAAGCAAAAACACACACAGAAAAAAAAAAAAAGAAGGAGGGCCCGTTGACAACATCATTTTCGGCCCTTTTCGTGTTTTCGTTTCAAAAACGTTGAGCTCTGCTCTTGAGTCCTCATTCGCTCCCACTGATCGATATCATTCACAGACGTTCCGGCGTCGATGAGGTGTACGTGGTGAGCAGATATACACTTGAGAGCTCCGTAAAATTCATCATTTCTTGAAGCACGACGGTCTGTCGGTGATCGTACTCTTCGTCGACCATACGCATGGCTTCGGCGTAGAAGTGGTGGCGTGCACCCCTGTCAACATCGTCGCACATCGCTTCGTTGTCAAGACCTGGTGGGCTGCTATGCGTGTCGTGTGTGTGTTCAGGCTCATTCCCTTCAGAAGACCACGATGAAGTGGATAGCGCATCGAGAAGATGTGCCACGGCATCCTTTTTGGTGTCTGTGGCTTGAGGCCCGGCTGGGTGTCCTCGCGTCGTTTGTTCTGCAGCCTCTGCCTCTGGTGTGTTGTCGACGTGCACGCCACGAAGAGACGACGGGCCCGACCGCAATGAAGAGCCCGGCTTCGGCACCACCGCCACGTCGAGAGGATCTGGGCTTGGCGATACCAGGCATCGCCGCGCCGCCGACGGTGGATGCTCGTCTGTGAAGCCCCGCGCACGCCACGGCGTCGCATCGCCGTGGGTTTGGGGTGACCGAGATCTCGACGCGGAGTTCGACCGGCTCTCTTCCGAGACCAACAACTCGTGGAGGAGGTTTTGCTGCACGGCGAGTTCATCAAGCACTTCGCCCCAGCGGCTTTTGCGTGGGGACTGCCTGCGCATTTGCCTCTGCTTTTTTTTTCTCCCCCCTGCCTCTCAGCAACACCTCCAACAAGCAAGTCGAGCCAAGCGGCAAGAGGGGGGGAAAAAGCTTTTGCAGTGTATGCACGTGCTCTCCAGGTCTGTTTGGTGCCGAACTGTCCGTCAACGATGAGGCAGGCAGGACGAGAGCCTTGAAGATCCCGGGTGCGTGTCCAAAGTGACCGAGCCAGATGACGGGTAGAGGGAGAAAGGGGGGGGGGAGGGGGAAGTAGAGACTGTTGGAGCAAAATGGGAACGGAAAGTCCCACGCTGGAAACACGCACCAAACGAATTCAGGATTGGCTCATTTTCTGCCCGCGATTGTGCACACACTCTTTTCAGTGTCTCTCACAGTGAAGGGTATGGGTTCTGCGCTGTTGTTGTTGTTGTTGTTTTGTCACTTTGCCAGTCGGCATCATTGATGGTTGCGTGTGTTGTTCTCTTATTTAAGAATTGAGAAAGTTGCCTCTCTGTCCTCAGTAACACTTGTCGGCAGTAGCTTGAGTAAAACCATCAACACGACGTAATATGCTTCATGTGGTGCGCAATGAAGACACACCATGTGCGCCTGTGTGGGTGCTTGCGGGGACGCACAATCACTGCCGCTTCTTGGAATCGAGGAGGGCAGGCTCCTGCTGAGGATCATTCGCGACAGTAGCGGAGTCATCGTCGTTGCCATCATTCTCATCACCATCCTCTGTGCGGGTCACGTCGACTGGGTAAACCCAGCGCTGGTACAGCAAAATGACAAACACGACGTCGTCTCTGAAGCACGCCACCCGATGGAGCCATGGCATCTTGACAACAAAGGCGAAAAGATCGTCAATGACGGTGTTAAGTGCTTTGTAAATGAAGGTGCGCCAGGGCAGCTGGCCGACACTTTTCATCTTGTAA
Organism: Wallacemonas sp. 195SL; assembly: GCA_030849605.1. Taxonomy (NCBI): domain Eukaryota; phylum Euglenozoa; class Kinetoplastea; order Trypanosomatida; family Trypanosomatidae; genus Wallacemonas; species Wallacemonas sp. 195SL. The sequence continues at coordinate 20,500 of JASANS010002208.1, read as the reverse complement.
TTCACAAAAATTTGAGGCAGCATCATCACAAAGCCGAACATATAAACGAATTGGACCTGTGTGTGGATCAGGTACGAATACCAGCTTTTATGTGGCGTGTACATCAACGAGTAGATGCTGTATACAAGCAACACTGGGATCATCGCGTATGACAAGAAGCGGATTGCGTCTTGGTCGTGACGACGCGTGCGGGTGTCGTATGAAGAGCGAAACTGCAGCGAGTAGCCAAACAGCGTCAGTGCCGGCGCCGCCTTCGCCGTGCCTGAGCCGCTGTCCGGGCGGTCATGACTGCCGTCAGCGCGCACAACTTGCACGACTTGCGTTAGTTTCCAGTACTCCGTGAGGACGCCTAGACCTGAGGGAAGCAGAATGGCCCACGATGTTTCCTGACTATCCACCAGGTAGAGAAAGACGATTGTCTGAAAGTAACAGTTGATCGCCACACTGCGGAGTGAGAGGCCCTTGAAGTTCTTCCGCCCTTTCCAGAACTTGACGTCGTTGGAAAAGGCCAGATACTCGAACAGCATGTGGAGCACCGTGACGATAGAGGTGATGGCCAACAGATACGGGTTCGTTTCCGAGAACATCCGCTTCATCTCGTCCAGGTCCTGGGTGGTCATCCCTATTTGCTGATTGACGCCAGCTTCGAACTGCGTGTACATGAGCACCTTCCAAAGCGGAACCGGGCGAATTTCCACTGTCAGATGAAAAGGCTGTGCGGCTGTTGAAGCGTTCACCTCCCTGTGGTGGCTTTTCAGGACCCAGAAGTTGTTAATGTACACGGCAGGACCGTATGTGATTTGGTCTACGCGCGGCACGAGTTCGTGTGCATTTGGGGGCAACGGACTCGTGAAGTCAACAATGGGACTCAACGTCACCACGGGCTGCATGTAGGCACGGTACACTGTGCGAGATTCTCCTTCTGCCGACTCGTCGGTTACACCACCTGTTCCTGCGCTTTTCATCGCAGCATCCTCGTGGCCGTGTTCGTCCCCGTCCTTCCGGTTCAATAGGAGCTGCGTCTTTTTCTGCTTGTCAGCGAAAAAACGAATGAGCGGCGCGCGGTCTTCAAACGTTTCCCCCCGCATCGTCCACGTCACATGCACAGACGCAGAGCAGTTGCGCCTTGCGCAATCTGAAAGGTCAACGTAGCGCTGAACCGTACCATTTGGTATATTGGACAGTGCCTCTGTGCTGAATTGCAGCTGAGGGAACTCGATGGGTTCAAAACCTGCCAGATCACTGTCAATGCGTAGAGAAAAGACATCTCCCGGGCGAGCAAACGGACGCAGGCCGTTTCCCATTTGCCCGCGCGATGTGACGACATTGCCCACACTTTCTTTGTTTGGCACGGTTGCTGCGTTGCCAGCGTGGCGATCGCCGGAGGGGGTCAGGAAGGAGCCGAGTACTGTGGAGAAAAGCAGCTGCGCGCCAATAATCCACAATATAGTTTTGAGCGTGAATACGCTTTTTTTCTCTGTTGGGGTGGACGTTGCCGTTTTGGGAGGCATTACTACTGTTTCTCTGAGGAAGGGATGATAATGTTTGAGAGAGAAAAAAAAGCGGAGCTGTGAGCCGTGTGCGCGGCGCAACCCAGTTGTCTCAGCTAGACGTAATGGCGCAAGACAACACCAAGAAAAATTCATCAATGAGAAAACGGAGTGCATAGCAGAAGTCGAAGGGGGTGTAGTATCACGTGCAATCGGTGTCAAAGGAGAGAGGAGGGCTAACGGTCAACTGACGCGCGAAACATTGGCGGGCCATGTTTGTTTGCCAAGGAGCCTAAGAGCAACGTCCGATGATGATGCTTGTTTCCCGGTCTTTCTTCTTTTTGCTTTGAACGGGTGACTGAGCTCCGATTACATTTGGGGAGGGAGGGGCACTCACTCGCCTGTGTACGCTGCCAACACTGGTCTTCACATAGAATGCTCAGGGGGGGGGGGGGGACAGGTAGATCTAAGGGCAGACGAACCAAGGCTTCTTACACTTGACTTCTCGCTGTAAATTCGATGGGTGTACACCGTGTGACAAATGCATGCGCTGCACTAACCGCTTGAAAAGTTGTACGCCTGTAAATGGCGGGCGCTGTCCAAATAATCGGGAGTCAAAAGAACAACGTTGTTGCGCAGAGCGGTTAGCAGCCCTGCCGCCATGCGGTTTAGAATATGCGTAGCCTGCAAACTGGTAAACCGAAACAGAACAAGAGGACGGAATGCTTTCGGCATCTCTTTGGTCGCCGCTATACACGCAGGAAAAGACAAGGGGCACGTGACGATGATGAGGAAGCAAACAAAAATGACAGCAAGTGCAACGACTCGTGCTACGTGCCTGACACGCGCGTGAGGCTCGGTAGGCCACACCGTGTTGACGCGTCGACGCCACACATCTGATAGCGTCATGGAGGCCAATGGCCCCATCTTTTCCTTGTAAATAGCTTGCACAGTACGTTCTTTTAGCTCTGCTGGATTTGAGGGGAGCATAAGCCTGGAGCCCCGCTCGATGGCGAGCCACTGGCTGAAGCGAGGATCCTTCACTTTGCACAAGTGGTTGAGCTTCTGCTTCTCGTCGCCACCCGTGGTGTCGCGGAACAATGCAAAGATAGAGACATGCTGCAGGTCTGAGCACGACGCCAAATCTACAACGTCCGGTTTGCGTCCAAATCGCCGCACATAATCCCGTGCCAAGGCCTCGAGGAGTCTTTTGTATTTAATCATGATGGCATCAAGCCACGGTGAAGGCTCTGTGTCGAGTCCAGAAAGCATCTCTATTTCGTCGGCAGTAGCACCACGGGCCAGGACGGTTTCATCGGTAGGAGGCAGCGCTCCCTTTTGAGATGCGCCTGCGTTCGGTGGCGTGCTCGTTGCTTGCCGCTGCTGCGTACTGGTGGTTGTGGCGGCACCCGCTGCGTTCGCTCCATGACGACTTCGCACAGGTGCGTCCCAAGGCAGGAGGCACATTTGACAGAGGAACACGCAGTGGACACCGTACACGGCAGCACGGTACACAGACGGGACACGGCATGTGAACACAAAAAGGTCGTCCACGAGAAAGCCAACTTCAGAAGTCAAGAACGCTGTCCACGAAAATCTCAGCGTTGCGGGTGAGATGTAGCGAATGGGCAACGAGCATTTCCGCAACAAAAAGTTGTCATACACGTTCGGCGTAAAGTTATACAGAAACGACAAGACATACAGCGAGCCAAAAACGGCCTGAAATGCGGTCTCGCCCCAGCCATTTCTTTCATTCGAGAGCACCAACTGCAGTGTGTAGAGGACTGTGAGGGAAGGCAGCAACGTGAACGCCTCACGAGTCAAGTCAACGTACGACGCTTTTCTGGCCGCTTCGAGAGCCTTTTCCTGTGCAGATGCCTTGGCGATGGTGACGCAGTAATAGAACACCTGGAGTACCATAAAAAGGTTGAATCCTGAGATGAACATGACCTCGTAGGCAGTGAAAAACACCAGTGTACCGATCTTGCACACCGCGCCGAGCCCGAACTCTTCATCGCTGGACAAGCGCCGGTGCACAATTTTTTTTACAATATAAAAGACAGCCTGAGCAGAGCTGAAGGCCATGGAGTATACTCGGAAAAAGACAATAGATCGCAGCTGAAGAAGCTCGTCCCTATACCGGTTAGCCAAAGCGAACCGCTGATCACCTCGCTGAAGAAGCACATCGTGGGCTTGCTGAACCTTGATCGCGTGCATCCGACATCGGTCCCCGCACGTTGGGTTGCGATCAGGGTGCCATTTTTTCATCTGCTCACGGTACGCCTTTTTGATTTCGGTGGGCGACGCCTTGGACGTGATTTCCAGAACGCGGTAGAACGATTCGGCTTCCACATCGATGAACACTTCCCAGAGTGGCCAGATTATATACAGCGCCGCAAAGACTACCAAGAGAACAGCAGCAACCTTAGCAACAAGCTCTTTCCTCGAGCGGAATCGAGACTCGAATCTTTTTTTCCGATCCAAATAGTCCCATAGACAGCAGTCGAGCCACCGTTTATTGGCCTCATCGTCCGTCGCGTGGTCTGCATCAAACGCCACAGGCTCAGCGGCAGCACCGTGGTTGACAATAAACACACGGGCAGTGTCCCGCATTCGTTCCGCAAAAGCTTTGAAGTCTGCGTTGTGAGAGACAACATCAGCTGACACGGTGTTAGCGCGTGAGGCTTCGGATTCTGGAACTAGTCGCACATTCACTGGCTGGGATCTGCTGTTGTTGGAACGGGTGGCCATTTTCAGCTTTTTTTTTTAGTGTGGATATCCACGTCAACCAAAACGGTAACAAAACAGAGAAGTCGCGCAGAGTCCGTTGGCACTACACCGGCGAGAGAAGGTTGCTAGTAGCAAGTGAATATCGGCAAGAAAAGCTGAAAGTAAAGAAAAAAAGAAAAGCAAGAGAAAAAGTGTGTTTGTTTATGTGGTGAGACAACCACGAACAAAAACAAAAGCGTACAAACGCACCTGCCTCGCTACCACTACTACGAATCAACTATTTTACACGCAGATAAACCATGAACAAAGAGAAAACACGGGAGAGGGGGCGGGGGAAGGGGAGGACGTCAGCAGATAGTGACACATTATGTCTTCATGTAATACGAGCAGCAATGTATAGGTTGATGTCACGGGTTTGGGCTGCAGCCATGAGCTGTTGGCTGTGATGTTAGGATTGACTCCCGCACCCGATGTAGGGCTGGCGCAGTGTAAGCACCCGTTCTCTTGATCTCTTCCCCTGGAAAGTCTTTGCGGGCTGAGAAAAAAAAAAGCAAGTTGAAGACGACACATGTGCGTTGCTGGTGCAGCACCGACGGAAATACTCGCATTTTTTCTTTTTTTGAAATTGTGTGTGTATGTGTGTGTGGGTGGGTGTGTGTTGCAGCTCCGTAGTGAACGAAAGGAAGTATGTGGAACCCGTTGTGCAGGGCTGGATGGAAATAGCAAAGTACAAGCAAGAGAAAAAAAAAAAGAGGGCCGCTTTCGAAAGTCATGCCGAATTCAATTCTAGTTGGGGAATCGCGCGCGTTGTGGAGTTTGACTACCCGTTCGTGGACTTGATATTGCAGGTAGTTCCGATATTTTTTCGAATTCAGCTGACACAGTAAATATGTCTGCCCGATCACCAGGTGATTTGACCAGCATGTGAGTGCGAACCAGTTGCATGAGTGGCCGGAAATCAGGCGGACAGGGGTCGTCTGAAGAAAACCTATACCGTTTTGGTATTGCGTCAATGATTTCCATCTTCTGCGAGTCAAACGGCATTTCTTCGAAAATGAGCACGTAGATGAGTACGCCCAGTGACCAAATATCGGCAGCTGTGTCGACTCTCTGTTTCGCCCACAAGTCCAGCGACTCGGGTGGTCGATAGAGCAATGTCATTCGCTCATCAAGCTCTGCTTCCGCCATGCCAACCTCAATGGAATTTCGTGCCTGGTAATACAGACGTGATGAGCTCCCGAAATCGCACAATTTCAATGCGCCAGTTTCTGTGAACAGAAAATTGTCCGGCTTGATATCCCAGTGGGAAACCGGCGGTGACATAGCGTGCAGGTGTGCAATAGCATGTATAACGTTATCCACAATCTCGTAGACCTCAGGGACTGAAAGGTGCTGACCAGTGCGGATGCGGTTGTTCACGTAACCTTGCAGCGAGGGCCCCTCGCAGTATTCCATCACGACCCACATTTCCGGATGTGCGGCATGAGGGCGGTACAGGACCTCTGAATCGAAATAAGTGACGATGAACTCGTTGGGACAAGCAGCTTCGTATATTTGCATTTCCTCAGTGGCTTTGCGTTGCTGGGAAGCGTCAGAAAAAACATATCTCTTCAGTGCCACACGTTGTCCGGTGGCGTTGTTGTATCCCTCGTACACAAACGCGTAGCCACCTTCGCCGATGAGTTTGACCGTCGAGTACTCAACACCTCTGATGACTGTCCCCGTTGGCCCATCAACGTTTCGAAACCCGTGGGACGACAGAAATGCGTTCACGGGCTGCGGGCAGAAAGTGAGGTAATTGCCCATGTAGAAGTTCGATGTGCTTTCCAAAGTGGTGGATTGAATGCGCGTTGTCAACAGATCTTGTTGCCGGTTCGCCAGCCGACAACGGAGGACGGTGTGAAGGCGGGAGAGGGAAGTCCCAGCTAGTAGTTTAACACAGAGATGACTCGTGTACTGTGGCACCAACAGTTAGAACGACGAAAATAAATAAAAAACAACAGCAAGGACACGTTCAAAAGACGAGGAAACAGCCGCTATTTGCAACCGGATGGCGTCCCGCGTGATGCCCAGAAAGTGAGAAAAAAAAAAAAGAGGCAGGTCGCCAAAGAGTGTAGACAGGAAAGTTTGGAAAATGATGATGCTGGCATATAACAACACCAGAATGAATGACACAAAACACTGTGCTGTGAGCTGTCATTGCCGACACAAGTTATCTGCCTGCCCGCCAACGGCCGAAATCAAAACTTTAAAAGTTGAGTTACGCACGGTAATCTAAACCGAAGGCAAGCAATTTCTCCAGGCGGTGACAAGCACGTACAGTTCAAAGCACAAAGTAAGACAAATTCGGTGCAAATGTTTTGAGTCGCCTACCTTGCGGTAGCTACTTGCAAAAATAAAATAAAAAACTAAGCGGAGACACAAACAAAAGACATGACGATTCCGTCTACGTGTTGCGGATGCCCACACACACATCTCACAGACAGTTATAGCCACGATAGACACAGAATCAACAGCTGGTGTGTATAAGCTGCAGGTGACCGCATGCGAGTAGAATCCACGTTCACTGGCTAGCCACTTCTTGATGTGATTGACGGAAAAAAGCAACGACGGCGTCCCGAAGAAACAGCTTTGGCGGTTTTTCGATTCGCGTTCCCCGCACATCAAGTGTCTCCAAGACGGCACATTCTTCCAGAGCCGCAATGCCCTCCATATCCACATTTGTCTGACTCAGCGAGACGAAGCGTAACTGTCGAAGTCCACCGAGAACGTTGACGTTTGATAGTCTGCTGCAGCCGTCGAACACAACTTCAACAAGAGAAACGCACCGAGACAAGCCTACTATGCCTTCCGTACGGACTCGGGTCATCCAGAGATGCAGCTCCTTCAAATTTGGCAGTGAAGCCACGAAATTGACGTCTGACACACCAGTGCATCCTCCCAAATTCAGTTTTTCCAGCGCTGCGCAGTTGGAGAGACCGGCAATACCGACATTAGTTACATTTGTTTCATGAATGAACAGTTCCCTCAGATTTCTGAGCGACTGTAGCGCACTCACGTCGTGGAGTTCACGACACCCACTGAGGTTGAGTAGCCTGAGCCCCACGCAATTCGACAGCCCTAGAAGCGCGTCACAGTTGAGGTTTGTGTGCGCAGCTGAAAGCGACTGGAGAGATGTCATTTCGCTCACGTTCAATTCTGACAACTCACGACAGTAGTCAACGCTGAGCCGCTGCAGCTGTGCACAGCGTGACACATCAGAAAATAATGCATCACGACAATTGGAGCCGTCAAGCCGCAGATCCACCACTGTCGTTGGAAGATTCGACAGCAAACTGGCCTCGCTCGTGAATGTTTGCGTGTTGATGATCTGTACGGCCTCCACTTGTGTGCCCTTAAAAAAATTGAATAGTTCCTCCATTTCGCCCATGAATGCGTAGAGTTCCACGCGGCGAAGAGCAGTTCCGGCGATCCAGTTGCCGCTGCTGCGAAGAAAAGACACGCTAATGCGCTCTGCTATTTGCTGTGGTCTCGCCAAGCAGCTTGCAAGGTGTGTTTGCTCCTCAGTATCTGGTTCGTCTGTGAAGTCGATCTCTATGCAACAGAATCGTCGTTCGCCTAGGGCCGCGAGAGTGTCATCGATCAGGGCGACCGAAACGTCCTTTGCTTCAAAATGGACTGCCGCTGCGAAATTGGGAATGATCAGAATTTCAGGGCGTCTCGGACTGACTTCACGCTTCAGTAAAACATAAACTTTGCGGTCTTCCGTCAGCTTATAGTCGCAAGCCCCTAGCGTGATCGTGGTGGACCGAAGCAAGCCTAACCGAAACAATGGACTAACGAGACTGGCAACTAAAAGCGTTCGCTTGTTTTCCTGCGGAATAAATGAAAGTGCGCAAAGCAACGACATGGGGTGCGGGTTTCTTTGTTTTCTGTGCGGTTGCCATTGTGGTTGGGGCGGGGGGGGGGGGGGCGGGTGCGTTGGGTGGGTTCGCCTGCGGTGGCGGGCGGGGGGGGGGGCGGGGGGGGGGGGGGGGGGGGGGGGGGGGGGGGGGGGGGCGCCCCCCCCCCCCCCCCGCCCCCCGCAACCACCACCGCCATCACCACCACCGCCACCACCACCACCGCGAAAGCAAAAAAAAAAAAAACAGACACCATGGCCAACCCCAAGCCTAACGACACCCAAAATTCAGAACGCCGCAAAGGTAAAGGGACCTGGGGCCCGCTCCCGAGGCAGTTCACCAAGGGAAGCACCCAGTTTTTTTGCTTTGAACACGGCGAAGTCCAGCTCCTTTCGTACACCGGCCGCGTTGAGGACGCTTGGCTGGAGTCCAAACCCAAGTTGCAACTTTACCCCGCCGTCCCCGAGGGTCCTCAAAACCTTTCCCTTCGCCAACACTTCCCAGAGGCATTGCACCTCACAGCTTCCCTGACGGCTGGCGTAACTTGGAAAGTACAATTTGGCAAGAGCCTTATGGTATTTGTGGGACCGCCAGGACTCCCCAAGACTGATGTGGACAAATACGAGAATCAAATGTTCACTGAGGCCGTGCTGAGGGATCTACTTGATAAACCGAAACGCAGCTCCTTCACACCACTCACGTTCGCTGAGATGGACGAGCTAGTTAAGTTCCTTGAGGAAGATCATGATCTGGGTGCCAAACCTCTAGAGCACACATTCACTGTGCGGATCGACACCAAGGACACCAACAAACAGCTCACCACCTACCAGCGCATCGCTGAAAGCCAAGAGGACATGCTTGATGATCGGGAGGTGATGATGACTATCCCCCCGCGAACAAATATATACGGAAACTACACGTTCGTCCTTCCCGCATGGAGGCATCAAGAGGCAGCAGAGTATTACCTGCTTTTTCGCACCCGCATCGTCGGGCCGCGAAGCAACGATTCTCAGGCGCGTGCGCGCGTGTACAAGGATGACACGGGTACACGCGCGGAAGTTAATGGAGAGCAAGTTGAGATCAAATACGTCCGTTATGAAGAGCGTCGCGTGCTTTCGGTGGGTAACTTTGGTGCAGAGATTCACGTGACAGCCAGAAAAGAAGGTGGATTGCGGGCGCCGCTAGAGCAGCCAGCTGTGAGAATGGAACTTCATTGCCCCGCAGACCACACACGCCAAGAAAATTGGGAGCCCTTTATTGACATGGCGATAGGAATTACAAAACTTCTGTCAGCACGGCAGTAACCCCCAACACCAACGAGAACCCAGTGCTCCTTTTCTTCCCCCCTCCCCGCTCTGGTGCGCCTAGTGTATTTCATCTTCCATTCACACAGATACAACTTCAGGACATGCAACGTGAACCCTCATGTCAGAGCACGCTGTTTTGGTGTTGGCCCAGGGCATTCAAGACAACAAAAACGAAAAACCACACTTTCGCAATTCTATTTATACTTATTGGGTGTTAAAACGCAGTCGTATCACCCTACATCGTCTGCAAGAGCAGGCCGGTGACTCAAAGATCCAGTAACGTCCTTTCTTGCGCTTGCACGCATCACCAACTGCATTTGAGCAGTGTCGCAGCGCTGCCTTTTTTTTTCCTTTTGACTCAAATACTTTTTCGTTGAGCGTCGTTCGCCTCCACATCATTCTGTGAGCTCGTGCTTCTACTGCATTCCATGGCGGCTGACGATTCTTTTTTTTTTTCTGCTGCTGTTGCTGTTGTTGTTCATCATTTTTGTCATCTCAGCAACTCTGATGTACCGTGCAGCCTTTCTTGTCTGATTGTTGCATGTCGTAGTAGCACACATGCATGGATGAAAATAAACAGGGCGACGCTCTATGCCACGACAGGGCTCTTTTCTGATGCTCATCTTCACTCCCTGTGCCAACAGGCTGTTGCCCTCCGACTCCTACGACTTGTCGTGCCGTGCGTGCGACCCGTAGAGCTCGATTTGTTTCTCTGGCGCTTTCATAATAACCGTTTAGTGTCACTCTCTTATCTGTGACCCAACTACCTGCCTTTCATTCCTGTTGCTCTTACTGTCTCTCAACTCTCTGTAGACTTGTTACTGCATTGTTTCCACCACGTTTCGACAGTGAACGGGTGCACAATAGAGCTCTCTATATACCAGCACTCTGCTCTCAAAAGACCGCACAACGGACATCCTCCCGAAAGTGGCGACACGCGCTGTGTTTTTGCTCATTCTCTCTTGCTTTCGTTTCGATTAATTATGCCGCAACTATATTTTGCAGTAGGGTTCGGCATGCGAGCAGTGTTTCTTGCTCTCTGTCTGATCGCTCTGATTGTTGCTGCAGGTGGCCCATATGCACTGACCGACGCAAAGGCCACCTATCATGGCGAAGCACAACTGCCGGCGCGTGCAACCGTAAAGTAGCCGGATGACGACTCGCCTTGTGCTCGCGTACAGCGCCATTAACAGTCACGCTTTTACTGCTGCTACGCCCTGGATACGTCTGCTGATAGAGGTGGAACTGACCAGTACGCGAGGCCACGTGATTGGTAAGCAGGTCGCACTACACAAAACACCAAATGCGGATGGCGTGATCGAGCGAATTCAGGTAGAGTTATACGGCAGCGACGCTGCTGCTTGGGAGAAATACATCGATGCATGTGCGTGGTGGCTCCAGAGAGGTCCGTTGAGCACGGCGCATCTGTCCGTGAAGCAAGTTGCCCACCAGTTTCGAGGCGCGCTCGTTTCCTCACCCACCTCGTGGCGTGTCTGTGCCGTGGACTTGGCCTGGCAGACTCGAGATGAGCCCCCTGCGATTGATTGTGCCGTGCTGGTCCCGCTTCTTGCTGATCTCGAAGAGGTCATTCTTGGTGTGACCGCGGGCTTCTGGGGCCTCCACCGCTCTCTGCAAAACGTGGAGGTGCTGCAGTCCTGCCCCCGTCTCCGCGACGTGGATGTGTCCAAGTGCGATGTACCAGATCTCCGCTGGCTGCCAGTGCGCACGCTTGCGTCTCTGACTGCTGCTTTCTGTCGCAGAGTGACCTCCATGGAAGTCCTTCTCCAGGCGCCTCAGCTGAGAGCCGTGTGCTTCGCCTGGACACTGGTGCGTGACCTTTCTCTGTTGCGACAGTGTCCTCGTCTGGAGCAGGTCAACTTAACGCACTGCAGCTTTTTGAACGACATTGCGTTCTGCTCTGAACTCATGAATCTCGAGAAGCTTTCTGTCAGTGAAACAGACATCACCGACCTCACCCCGTTGGCGGCACTCCGCCGTGTGGCGTACGTCAACGTGAGCGGGTGCCGGGGCATTCATGATCTTTCGCCACTCGCTCACTTGCCTCGGTTACAGGAGGTGCTGGCGGCCCGCAGTGGTGTCTCCCTCCTCGGTCCGTTGCACCGCTGCGTAACACTGCGGAGGGTCGACCTCAGTAGATGCTCGAATGTGCACATCGTGGTGGACCTGGCCGGTGCCTGCGCTCTCGCGGAACTCAATCTGAGCGCAAGTGGATTGACCTCGTTAGAGGGTGTGTCTTCATGCCCCGCCGTGCGCACTTTGAGCGCCTCACAGTGCGGACGTCTCGGTGACGTGAGCCCGCTGCAGGGTATGCAATCGCTGGCCGTGCTCGATCTTTCTCTCACTATTGTCAGCGACGTAACGCCTCTGGTGCGCTGCTGTGCGCTCACCGACTTGTGCCTCAACGGGTGCCTCAAGGTGAGTGATCTGTCGCCCCTCGGAGCGTCCCGCTCACTCGTAAACCTCGACGCCGAGGACAGTGGTGCGACGACAGTTGAGGGTCTGTTCAAGTGCACCACGCTGAGAACTCTGCGGTTGCGAGGCTGCTGGCAGCTGTGCGATATCTCCCCACTCGCGGGCGCGCCCTCGCTGTGCTGCGTCGACGCCAGTCAAACCAGAGTGGAGAAGGTACCAGACTTGAGCACCTGCCCTGCCCTCAAAATGCTCATGCTGCGCGACACGCCTGCCGCGGCGGTGCGCAGTGTGACCCTCACCGCTGCAGCAACCGCGGTTGTTACTGAATCTATTCGCATTTGCGTCCTTTGCACATCATCAAAGTAGTGCTTTTCTCATTTTTGCCTGTTGTGCCTTTGCCACCAACTGCCGCGCAACCTATTGGTGCCGCCAGAAATGGCTTGGGAAATGTGCTACGCACGCGTTTTTGTTTTCTTGCTTCGTTGACGCTCGTACTTACTATTTTTTTTTCATTTTTTCACCTGCCTTGATCGCCACTTACCATTTCCACCACACTGTTCCTGCTTGTGCTGGTTCTGCTGGGCAAAGCGGGTGTTTGCAAACCACCAAATACAGAGGCTGTGGCATGAAGGATGCCGTGCTCCGCTGTGGATGCACACAATGTTTTTTTCCCCCAACGTCAAACAACGGCTTTTTGAGCATCTTCCCCTGGCGCACCGTCGTTTTGGGGGTGTCTGCTTGATCCGCACTGACCGTCGACATCCGTAGACGTATTCGTCACTCATGGTCAAAACACACAGTTATTTTTTCACCAGTTGAACTGCCTTTTAGACGTATTCGGCATAATTGACTTTTCTTGCCTGTGCCTGGAATGACTAAATCACGCATGCTTTTCTTTCTATGCTCTGCCTCTCCCATCACCTCCCAAACAGACAACTAACACACGCGATCTGTTAACGTCCTGCTTTCGGGCACACACACTTTTCGGCGCTTTCTGCCTCACGCGCGCTTTTTTTTTTTGTGATCAGATCCACGTGACCCTCTTCAGCCCAATGAACCGTCGTACCCCCACCGTCAGCAGTGACAACCAAACACGGTTCGCTATCACGTGCGCCCGTGGGAAGGCGTGCGACCCCAGTTTCTTTTATGTGCCATATACGCCGGGCGGCGCTTCACCCTTGTGCAAACTGGTTGACAAAAACAAAGCATCGTTCTCGAGCCTGGCCAATGCGATTTCGTCCGTTCGCATCCGTATTGACGAGAACTGGAAACCGGCTGCACGACCGGATGGGGGTGAGCGCAAGCAGCCGCCGAAGCCCACTTCCGAGGCCGCACCCGGTGCCCTATTCTTCGTAGGCGGCGAGCCTGACGGACAACTGGTGTTCAACCCGGAAGACGACGCAGAGCGAGCGGCGGTTACTGCAGTCGATGTGCAGGTCCCTCAGGCAGCTGGCCACTTGGTGCAGGCATGGCAGCCTCGACCCCCCACTGTTGTTGCCAGAGAGGTGATGCCTTTCCCAGCCCACTTGGACATATTTGGTGTTTTACGCCGGCAGGCACCACATCCGTGATGACAGCACTGCTTCTGCTCTCACTGGCTGTGAACGGTGCCGCGCCTGTCGTGGAACCCCCGGATGTGGTCCCGAACCCCTTTGACATGGAGGCGCTGTTGAAGAAGGGATACGTGTCGGTGCATCAGGTGTCCACATCAGGGCCGAGGTCGGCACCGCCCTGTGTTAAAGATTGCCCCCTCCCGCCTTTTGCATTATTTTTATGCTAACCTTCACTCTTGCGTGCTAAAAAAAAAAAAATCCTCCCCAAAGGTTTCTCTCGTTCGTCCAGCTGAATACAATCAGCGTTTTGTTGTTTCTCCCTCGTCTTTTTTTTTTTGCCCATCCCCCTTCCCCTCCTCCCCCCCCTTTCCCAGACAGATCAGAGGTGCGTGCTCTCCTTCCGTCAACGAAGGCTGACTAGACACCATTTATTATATACATACACAGAAATACATAAAAACCTACCAGCTACTTCGCACTCCCAAACACCAGCTGTCGCTCGTACCTTTCTCTCAAGGCGCGGGGCATCACATCAGCAAGTCTCCCCGCTGCTTACATCGTTATCTCCTGCCACTGTAATTCGGCAGAGGTTCGTGTGCACTGTCCATCGGGTGCCGCACTGCCTATTTGTATCGCCTTCCAAATTGTTCTTCTCCCCCCACCAACAGCTTTTCATTTATTTCACGTTTTGTCTCTTCTATAAACGTCTGTGTTCACGATGAGCCGACTCCGAGACGGTGAATTCTGTGTGAGCCGCTCGCACCGTTGCTTGACTTCCCGTTTCTACTAAATCACAACGCTTAGTGAGGACCGCTGAGAGGTAGTCCACGTAAACGGCAGCATGCCATATTGTTGCCGTACGCACTGAGACTACCCATCGTGGACAGCGCTCTTTTTCTGGGTTTACAATTTGCCCCCGCTGCGAACATTTACTAGATGCTCACGGTGACCAAAACAACCGTCACAAATGCAGAATCACTACTACGCTTGCGGAGCGTGTGTGATGAGGGTGCGTCTGGCTACTCAAGGTGGCAGCGCTTGAACATGCGGAGACCGTCTAGGAGGCGTGTGTGTGCCGTTCACGGCTGCTCTTGTTCACGCACCCTGTCGGAACGTGATATCTGCTTCAGATGAACCCAGGGCGAACCAAAACCTTTGTGCCATTAGTCAGTTGTAACGGCCTGAACCCATTTTGCAGTGGTTTATTCCTCTTCGCTTTACTTTCCAACACCTGACCGTCCGCCATTTTTTTTTGTTCTGCTCTACTCCCCCGTGCTTCGTTCGCAGTGGCGCAGCGGATGCCCTATTCGATGGACTTCAACACGGACATGTTCAGCGAAAAAGGGACCCTTGCACAATGCACGGGACGGGGTCAGCTAAAAATCGATGTGGTGATCGCCAGCTCGATGCTGATCGGGAGTAACTGGAGCTGAACCCATCCAGCACGGCATGGCCGTCGCGCTCCATGAAGGTGATCGTTGGTGCGTACAATGGAGAACTACAGTACATTAGCATCACCCTCCCCGCACTGGAACAGACAGGCCTCTACACGGGAAACTACGACAAGGCCGATGTGAATCCTTGGGGCTTTCTTGCCGGGACGTGACGTTCTGGATAAGACTTGCCTCACTGACAAGGTTCCGCTGCCCGGTTCTCCATGTTGCACAGACACGGATGGCTCCCATCATTGTGAGGCTGCCCCTACTACTGCGGGGGTAGTGTGATCAAAACAGCAGCAAGGCCGACTAATGTGGATTGGACCAGTGGCTAGAGCCTGTGGTCTACCAACACCGTCATGCAATACTGCTCCATGTACGTTAGCACCGTATCACCACTGACGACGATTATCCAGACCCTCTCGGTGACGAAGGCTCAATGTGTTTGGATGCCATGAAGCTTCAGCAAAGCTCTCGGACCTACTTTGGTGTCTGTGTGCACTGGTGCAGTGCAGCAATCACGGTGGCTCGTATGAGAAGGACTGGAAGGGTGACAACGACAGGAGGGCTTTGCGCAGCTGGCAAAGCTCTCGAGATGACCCCAGCCAGCAGACAAACCCGCAGTGCCCCATGGCCGCTAGTGCACGTAGTGTGCATCACGATACAAGAACCGCTTGGCTGGTACAACGAGCCGACCAGTGAACCAAGCGATGAACCAGGCAGTGACTCCGCGCCAGAGCCGACAAGAGACACGATCAGCGGCACCGCACCCATTACTCACGCGAGGTCTGTGGGACTCGCCGTGGCACTGTGCACTACTCTGCTGTGCGCACGGTGTCTGCAACTTCATTGGTTTTCGCGAAACTTCACCGTAACTTTACTACCATGAATGATAATGCTTGCCTTTTTTTTTTTAGCAGCTCTCTTGTCACCCTACTGCGGCTAGATGAATTGCCTTTCTTTTTTCTGCTCCGTTTCACAATCTCAGCTTTCTTAACTGCACAACTGGCTCAGATCACAATAGAGTCATCGTCAAAGTGCTTTATCAGACAATCACTACCATTATCGCAATCCGCGTACGTGTTTGTTGTTATCATATCGTCATGGCAACACCTCATCATTTAAGCATCTTTGCAACTGATGTGTGTCCACTCGCTCTCTTTTGCCCTTTTCCATCCAGTTTTTTTTTCCATCTCTAATACCGTTTTGTCTGCTCGCGCAACACTGTGCGCTTATATCGTTCCTCACCCAAGAAATTAAGTAGTGATCAACGGTGGTGATGTTTCGACAGCCGATTTTTCTTTTCCTCGAAGAGACCTTTTTTCAAAGGACGAGGCGTGTCCTGACTTTTTTTTTTCAGCTTCATATTTCATTCTTTCTGCTCGATAGACCGCAAGCAAACGCAGAAACACAAAATGCTCTACAACTGTGTATCGCCGACGGCTGTAAAGCAGTACCAACGATGAAAGCGTTGTGGCAGTGCCCTCTACTGACTAAGTACAACTGTTATCAATCCAGCCGAACTTTCCGTTCTGAACACCTGTATAATGTCTCTCCGAACATTGCGTTCCTCCTTCTTTTTTCCTTTCTGCAGCCTTCTTCTCAAGCTTCACTCTTTTCTCACAGACTTCGTTGCCTTGACATCATGTCCATCCACCGTATTCTCGCGTACATGGAGAAGCCGAGCCATGCGTTCACCGTTGTCTCGCCAGGTCATCGTCTCGTCGTGGAGTCCGATTATTTCAACCCACAGGGCCACGAGTTGGCGGAAGGCACGCGCCACCGCAAGATCACAGATATGGGTGGCATGATGATTGGGATTGAGCTGATGATTAGTCACGAATCTCCAGTGATGGCGGAGAAGTACTTTGATGCGTGTCAGTGGTGGCTGCACCGCGCACCGTTTGGTGTGGATCGGCTGCGCCTCAGCGTGATTACCCACGGCTACACGATTTTTTCAGATCGCGAACGGAAAGAACTGCTTCCCTCTGACGTTTTTCTACTCAGGCCGTCCGTGAATCTGTCCAAGCTCTGCTCCACGCTCCCACAAATAGCAGAGCTGGACATTTCATTCACCACCGCTAAGAGTATCGCACCAGTTGCTGCTTTAAACAATCTGGAGGTGCTTCTGACCGTGGAAACACCTATCAGCAGCGTGGAGCCCCTGCGACATCTGCGACACCTGAGAAAGATTATCCTGTATGGGTGCAAACCGTTAAAGAACGTCTCTGCGCTTGAAGGCATGGAATCCTTGGAGGAGGTGAATATGTCATACGCTAGTGTAACTAGTGTGGATGAACTGGGCAAGTGCAAAAATCTGAGGGCACTGAGAGCTTCATACTGCGCATTTTTGCTCAGTGTCTCCGGCCTTCGCGGCGCACCTGCTTTAGAAACAATTGTGGCTAGAGACAGTAGTATCACCAGTGTGGAGAACCTCAGCCAGTGCCAAAGGTTGAAGACGATTGACGTTTCATCCTGCAAAACATTACGCAGTCTTTCCGGCCTTCGCGGCGCACCTGCTTTAGAAACAATTGTGGCTAGAGGCACTAGTATCACCAGTGTGAAAAACCTCAGCCAGTGCCAAAGGTTGAAGACGATTGACGTTTCATCCTGCAAATCATTACGCAGTCTTTCCGGCCTTCGCGGCGCACCTGCTTTAGAAACAATTGTGGCTAAAGACACTAGTATCACCAGTGTGAAAAACCTCAGCCAGTGCCAAAGGTTGAAGACGATTGACGTTTCATCCTGCAAAACATTACGCAGTCTTTCCGGCCTTCGCGGCGCACCTGCTTTGGAAGCGATTCGAGCTGGGGACAGTTGCATTGAAGATGTTGACGACCTCAGTCAATGCCGACTTTTGAAAACACTCGACGTCTCATCTTGCGAATCTGTAAGCAGTATCTCCGCTCTAGCTCGTGTACACGCTTTGGAGGAGATTGTGGCCCAGGACACTGTCATACGTGACGTGGATGGCCTTCATCTGTGCCGATATTTGAAAAAAATAAACGTTGCAAGATGCAAATGCTTACCTAACCTCTCCGGCCTTGCTGGCGCGCCTGCTCTGGAAGAGATAGATGCACGTGAGAGTGGGATTACCGACATTCACTGTCTTTATAGATGCCAAAGGCTTGAAAAAATCAACGTCTCGGCCTGCGCATCCTTACACAAGCTCTCTGGCCTTACCGGCGCGCCTGCTTTAGAAGAGATTGTGGCTTCGGGCAGTAGTATCACCAGTGTGGAGAACCTCAACCAGTGCCAAAGGTTGAAGACGATTGACGTTTCATCCTGCAAAAAATTACCCAGTCTTTCCGGCCTTCGCGGCGCACCTGCTTTGGAAGCGATTGTGGCTGATGGGAGTGACATCAAAGACATGGAAGGCTTGGAGCAATGCCCAAGTTTAAAAGTGATCAGCGTTGCCTCATGCCAGCTTTTGCTCAGTCTTTCTGGTCTAGCTGGTGCACCTGCCTTGGAGGAGATTGATGCTACAAAAAGTGTCATTGTGGGCACTGATGGTCTCCACCAGTGCGCAAAACTAAACAAACTCAACGTTTCATTCTGCGATTCTTTACGCAGTCTCTCCGGCCTTGTTGGTGCACCTGCCCTGACAGACATTGTAGCTAAGGGAAGCGGCCTGGAGAATGTGAACAATCTCAGCCTGTGCCCAAGCTTGATAAAAATCGACGTTACTGACTGTGGGGCTTTCACGAGTCTCTCCGGCCTTGTCGGTGCACCTGCCTTGGAGGAGATTGTTGCTACACAAAGTGGCATTGTGAATACTGGCGGTCTCCACCAGTGCGCAAAGCTGAAAAAAATAGACGTTTCATCCTGTGATTCTTTACGCAGTCTTTCCGGTCTCGCTGGTGCACCTGCTTTGGAAGTGATTGACGCTCATGGAGGCCTTATTCTGAATGCTGAGGGCCTCCACCGATGCCAGCGTTTGAGGACAGTCAATATTTCCTCCTGCAAAGCTTTAACCACTCTGTCTGGCCTTGCTGGTGCACCTGTTTTGGAAGTGATTGATGCCAGTGAAAGTAGCGTCGAGAATCTGGAGGGCCTGCACCGCTGCGAAAAATTGAGGTCAATCAATATTTCCTCCTGCGAACGTTTAACTAGCCTCTCTGCCCTGGCGGGTGCACCCGCCCTAGAGACTATTGTGGCTGCTAGGAGTCGCGCAAGGAACGTGGACGGCCTGGCGCAGTGCCCACACTTGGTGCGAATCAACGTAACGGATTGTGCGTCTTTGAAGAGTCTCTCTGGTCTTGTTGGTGCGCCTGCCCTGGAGGAGATTGCTGCTAGAAAAACTTTCATTGAGAATGTTGATGATCTCCACCAGTGCGCAAAGTTGAAAAATGTCGACGTTTCAGCGTGCAAATCTTTGCGTAGCCTTTCTGCTCTTGCTGGTGCACCTGATTTAGAAAAGATTGATGCCAGGCAAAGTAGCATCGAGAATCTGGAGGGCCTGCACCGCTGCGAAAAATTGAGGTCAATCAATATTTCCTTCTGCAAATCTTTATCCACCCTGTCTGGCCTGGCGGGGGCTCCAAGTTTAGTGTCCATCAAGGCTGAGGGAAGTGCCATCCGCGATGTAAAGGATCTCTTCCAATGCCCCAAATTAGAGGCCGTCAATGTTTCACACTGCGACTGTTTAAAGAGTCTTTCCGGCCTACACAATGCACCCGCATTAAAAACGGTGGATGCCCGATTAAGTGGCCTCATCGATGCGCAGGGGCTCGACTCGTGTCCCAAGCTGGTAGTGCTGAACTTGCTCAACACAAAATGCGCAGGCATGTCGCGTGGTGTTTGAGAGTCATCACCAAGGCTGTCCGCGCTCGCAGCTCTTGCTGTGACTAGCCCCTCTCTATTTACGGTCCAGCGTGAAGTGTCTGCTGATCACACCATTCACTGACACACGTCACACCCCGATTTCGAATCTCAGCTTGTCGTTTCGGGCGCGTTCGACTGTGCCGTCTCTGCCTGAGCGATGACCCCTTCGTTTTTTTTTTTTGTATTCTCAGGCGATGACTTGCCCCAAGTCTCTCTCTATCTCTCCACATGTTGTTTAACCGTTTTTTTCTTTTTTCCTCCATGTCGCTCCCCCCCTTTTCTGCCTCTTCGCACTGCTCTGTTATTTGATTTTGTCCAGTACACCACCATTTTGACAGGTTGACTGCAACTTTGGACCAACGCCACCATGCACCTACTAAACCAATACACCGATACCCCCACTGCTTTTAGCAAACGTCGGCTGTGGCAACCTTCCACAACCATACATCGGCGTTCAGCACCGACTTGGCTCTATGTACGCACCTTTCCCCATTCGCATCGTTCTTTTTCTTTCCTTCCACACGCAATTTAGCCAAATCGTTTAAAAGATATTTCCAACTTATTACCGGATACTTCCGTTAAAAGTTAAAGCGAGAAAAAGATTACACCACTGTCTTTGTAAATGTGACTCTCCCTGATCACTCGCTCACAACCATAACAATGCCTCGCTTGTTCTTGACACTCGTTGTGGGTCTTGTCGTCCTCGTGGTTACTTTTGCCGTCTTGGTAAACGCCAGTGCTGATCCCGCCATTCAGCACTGCGGTACGGCCGCTATTCTGAGAAACGCAAATGCTTCTGTGCGTACCTCTCTCCCAGCAGAGACA
>JASANS010002207.1:0-30127 GCA_030849605.1 Wallacemonas sp. 195SL | reverse complement strand
TGATGTTGCTGTTGTGGCGGTGCATTCCATGACGACGGCTGCTGTTGCGCCCATTGTGGCTGTGGCTGCTGCTGAGGGGCTCCCCACGCCGATTGCTGTTCATTTTGCTGAGCTTGCGGCGTGCTCCATGACGATGGTTGTGGCTGCTGCTGGTACTGCTGTTGTTGATTGGGGGCATTCCACGATGGCTGCTGCTGCAGCTGCTGAGGGGGCATCCCGTTCCACGTAGACGCTGATGGTGCTGGAGGAGACGAGGGCACACTCGGCGGTGCAGCTGTCTGGATCTGGCTATTCCAGCCCTGCTGCGGCTGTTGTGTCGGCGCAGCGGGTGGTGCTGGACCGCCAAAGATGTCATCGAAGATGTCGTGCTTAGGCGGTGTGGGGACAGGAGCAGGAGCAGGAGCAGGAGCAGAGGCCGGCGCTGCGGAGGGCGGGGGTGGCATATTCGCATTCTGCGCAGCCGGTGATGTCGCGGTCACGGAAGAGTGAGCTGCTTGGTGCCGCGCTTGGAGCGCCGCCACAGCAGCGTCGTGTCGTGCGTTCGGGTCCTGTGCGGCGGCAATCTCCTCCTTCAGCTTAGACAGCTCCGTACGGTCAACAAAGACTTGGCGGTTGAAGACTTCGTCGACGAAATCACGGATCTTCCGCTCGTTGCCCGCCGTTGGGCGGCTCAGGCGGTAGCGCGCCAGCCACACCTTCTGAGCGCGATCGTTGCCACCCACCTGCAGGGCAATCACCTCCTCCTCATCGAACTCGCTCGCAGAGATGCCCTTCACCTTGTGCTGCATGGATCGGTGGATGGCGCTGCATGACGTGCACACAAATATGTTGTAGTTTTGCACGACGTAGACCGGTCCACGAATGCCACAATCGAAGCAAAAACGGTTACCGCCTTGCAGTGCGGTGTGTCGCAGCGTCTCCTTCACAGCGTCGGCTTTGCGTTGCTTCAAACTCATGACGGCAATGAAACGATAAGATCCAGCACAAGTGAGAACAGGCAAATAATAATATAAAAAAAAAGAGAAGCGCTACAGTAGAAAGAGAGAGAGAGAGACAACAGGTAATCACCTTGAGAAATGCAGGCGATCGGGCTGCTTGAGGTTGGTATAAGTGCGTCGATATGAATAATTCTGTGTATTTGGGTGTATTCAGCGTTGCCATGCAAGGAAGCGAAATAATTGAAAAACAAAAACAGAAAGCAATGGGAGAGAGACAAAGAGATGAGCGAGATGGCACGAAACACAATACGGAGTGATAACTCAAAAGAGCCAATTAGGACAATTTCCTCCACAATGATAAGGAGTCGCTAATGCTGCTGACAGTCAGGTCTGTGTGAGAGGCGCGTGCGTTCATGTCGTTGAACGTCAGGTGCACATCAACGCCCACACTTGGCAGCACGTCAAAAAGCAAGCTGTCATGCAGCCATTCGCCACACGCACTGTTGGCATGAAGCGGCTAAATTATCGTCGTGTGTGACGCGTTCGCGGTTTTGTTGTTGTTGTTGCTATTGTTGTTGTTGTTTTACGATTCTGCTCGAGAGGCGTTGTGTTGTGTACCTTTGGAGCATGCAAGAAATCACGTCGCGTCACGTCGACGCTAACAGGACGGCATGCTCTGTGTGGATAAGAAGGTGGTCCCACACTCCTTCTGCTCCTCATGCGCAAGCACCCGCCAGTGAGGGCTCTGTGTCTTGCGAAGCCATTGGAAGTCATCGACATTCGTGTAGTTGTTCTCTGTCTCTTCAGACGTGTGCACGTCACCAACGTCACGGACCCACTGGGCAGTGGAGGTTGCCTTGGTGTCCGTGCCGGGCAGCGGGCTCTCGAGGAGGCCTGTCCAACACGCATAGGGGCCAAATGCCATTCCGTCGCACATCTCAACGATCGGCTTGCTGGCGCACCAAACGTACACCTCGACGTTGTGGCAATCCTTCATCCGGAGCTGGTGGCACGCGAGGTAGATGCGGCAGTTCCGGCACCCAAAGAAGAACGCAGAGCCGGCGATGGGCTGCGCGAGTATTGTGGTATCTGTGCACTCGCGCACAAAGACAGCCTTGGCAGGATAAATGAACAGCGGCGCAGGGCCGGTGTGGGGACCATACACATCGCCATGCGCGGGGGGCTGGAAGCTGGACACAGAGACAGTCGACTGATCGCCTCCATCATGTGCGGCGGCAGCAGCGTGCTCCTCCTCACCGCAGGCAGCGACAGGCGTCTGCTGCACCACCTTCGCCTTTGCCTTGGAGGAGAACTGGAAGCGCTTCCCTCTGCCGCCACCAGCACCACCAGCAGTAATTTGGTCAATCTCCTGCTGCAGGCGCGTGAACGCTGCGTTGCTGCGCGCCATTTCATGTGCAGTCAGCTTGATAGTACTCGACGTATCCTGCGCCAGCGCACGGAGGCCATCGAGGGTTTTCTGAGCGTCGCTAGTTTGATTGCTCTTCAGCAGTGCGGTGATCTCAGCTTCTCCAGCTGCCATTTCCGATTCAAACTTCAGTCGCTGCTGAGTCTCCAGCGAAGCCTCCTTGCTGCGGTTGGCGCGCATTTCGTCCCTCTCTTGGCGCGCCTTCAAGAAGCGCTCTTCCTCATCCATGGCAGTCAGCACGCAGACAATCGGTTTGTCTCGTCAAATACACACGCTGCGTTATGCGTACTAGTGCACCACAGAAACAAACGTCGTTGTCAACACGCACGAGACAGCGAGAAAAGAAAAAAAAGAACGCAGTGACACATAAGGGGAAGAAAGATGAGGAGAGGGTTGAGTTGTGGGCAGTGAAGAACGCGTGTGCCCCAGGGAAATGAAGTGTAGGGACCAACCGAAAGGGGAGGGAGGGGTGGGTCCCACTGCATCGAGACTCGTTGTCTTTTTTGTTGCTGTTTCTCTTTGTCAAGGGTTCGTTCCAGAAGAGAAAAGAACAACGAAAAGCACGCCCTGTTGCGGCACGACCACGTTCATCACGGTCGCCGCAACATGTCTCCAGTTTTGTTTATGGGCTGTGAGCCTCATGGGTGTGGAGGGAGGAAGAGATTGTTTATTTCTGTGGCTAATGCAATATTGTGTCTTGATCACGGTGTTTATTTTTGTGTCAAGACCAGCGGGGTGCTGAAGCTATCCTTACTTGGTTGGCTTCAGCTGCTCGAGAAAGATGGCACGGATCTTCGCCTCGTCAAGTCGTTTGCCCAGCACCAACGCGCGCGTGCATCCCAGCGGCACTGACCGGCCTTGCATGGGCACCACGTCGAACAGCTCGCCGATGCTCTGCAGCTGGAGAAGGGAGTACTGGCCATCGGCGTACATCCATATGGCGGCTTTACAGCGCACCACCTCGAAGCCGTATTCCTCCCCCTTGTACAGCAGCTCCTTGCAGATCGCATCGACCGCGCGACTGCCAGAAACGGCCAGCATCGACGTCTTGTCCCAAAACTCCAGAGAAACGGAAGTTATAGAAGAGTGGTGGTGCTCGTGCAGGTGCTCCAAGTCTTTGATGCTGCGCGTCGTGTCAACGAAAAGAATATCGTGCAAATTCGCCACCTGTGAGTGGCTGCTGAGGATCACCTCGGCCAGCGGATTGATCGCGTGAATAGCAGCCGTCGCCTCCTGCTGCTGCGCGCCGTTTGTCAGATCGCACTTGTTGAGCACGATCTTGTCTGCCATCAGGATCTGCCGCGTGGCCTCTTTGGAGACGTCCTCATCGCGAAGGTACTTGCAGATGTTCACCGAATCCACAAGCGTGACAATACCAGAGAGATAGAGCGATCCACAGAGAGCGTCATCTTGCCAGAACATGGAGGCAATCGGAGCAGGGTCGGCGAGACCCGACGTCTCGACCAGCACAAGGTCGAAAGTGCCCTTGCGCTGCATCAAGGACTCCAGTGCCTTGACCGTTTGCGTCTGTGCCGTGCAGCACATGCAGCCATTGCTCAGCTCAAGCCACTCATCATCTGGCTTTTGTGAGCTCTTGAGTGTCAGGCCCTTCTCGATTGTCTTGCCGAACTCAAATTCATTCACGATGACGGCAATCTTGAGGTTGTGCTGAGCAGAGAGGACATAGTGGAGCAGCGTTGTCTTGCCACTGCCGAGGAAGCCGGTCAGGATCGTGACGGGCACGCGCGCCGTCACCAGTTCTGGGCACTCGTCGTCGCTCATGGGGGCTGAGGTGTATGTGGGTGTTGAGCAGAAGAAGAAGAGGAAGAAAGGACCCCGAGAATCAAAAGTGGGGCTAGCAAATAGAGAAAGTACGAAAGAATCGGTGTACTGTCAGTTTGGACTGAAGAGGGGGCAAACCGAAAGCTAGCTCCGAATTGGTGCGGTGCGAATAATTAGGGCGAGAAAAAAGGGGGGATCGAATGAAGACGATAGAAAAGACAGATTACACTTGGGCCGTGATCTCTGTGTGTGTGTGCGTGTTAACAGTGAACCAGCATGAATACCGCCGAAATGAGCAAAGACGAAAGGCGCAAGGAAGAAAGGAGAAGGGAGAAGGGGACAGAATGAGAGAGAAACAAACAAACAAAAACTGCAGCTGCATCATGGTTCACGTCCAAGGCAGTGGTTCACAAAGAGCGCTGCGAGCGAACGAGTGAGCAACGGGGTGGCCACCTCGTATTATTGACATCACAAGCTCTCTCTCAATGTGTGCGTGAGTGCTGTGACAGTTCAGATCGTAACCATAGACAAGTATGTTGGCTTCGTTGTGGTTGTGCGATCGAAAAAGATGTGTGTAAAGACAGCGTCGGGAAGTCTGTGGTGCAAAAAAAAAAAAAAAAAGGAGGCATGTGCAGAGAAGGGTAAGGTTTTGTGTGGGCTACACACTATTTACATTTGCCTGTGCTTTTTTTAGCATGTTCTCATACGCCTCTTCCAAGTCCAGTTGTGAAGTCAGCGCGGTGCTTCTGTAGGCAATGGGCTCCGTCTGCTGGTTCGCTGATCTGGTATGCGTTGGTACGCCCCGTCGGGAATGGCCGCACACGTTCGCGCGGGACGTGGCCGCACAGGCTGCAGGCCGTCTGCCGAGTCCCTCAACGAGTGCCACATTTGGTTCGGCCAGCGAGAGCGGCGAGTCCGTGCTCTGCCGAGAAACGTCCGTCTGTCTTGGAGACACAGTCGCGCACATACCACCCGCGTCGTACCACTCTTGAAGACGATCGCAGACAGCATAGTATTGAGAGGGTGCACGCGTATTTGAACTGGTGAGTGTGGCCTGTGGGCCACGGGGGTTCGCCTTGTGCATGCGGAAAGGTGAAGATATGTGTGTGTTAGTGAGTGTTTGTGTGCCAACACTACGGGGAAAGAAATGAGAAACAGAGCGAGCGAAAGGGGGTGAGACAAAAAGCAGTAGCGATGAGACTGTCTGTCGAGGGCCGCTTCCCATGACGAGAAAGAGCAGACAGGCAGCGAGCGAGAAATGTTTTGTGACAACAAACACAAGCAGTCCTTCATGCGACTACGGCTTCGCGTAGGTTGTGATCTCGCCTGCCGCCAAAATGACAACGAAGCAATGAGCTGCCGAACGAAAGTGCGAGACTGTTTGAGCTCCGTGAGAATGAACGCATTTGTGGCACTGCACGAGTTGAGTGGATGAATCGAGTTCACACGGGTGACAAGAACGCAGGAATAAGAAGAACAAACAAGAAAGTAAGGACGCTCACGGTAGTCTTGAACAGGAAGCTGCGAGCAGTGATCAGAGAAGAGGGGGCGGAGAGAAGGTGCCTCTTCACGCCAACGGAGGCCATCAGCAACACAAAAGACAGTCACCCCGCCCCCCCCCCTCTACCTCTCCTCCGTTCAGGGATTTGCCTTCTCCCTCTTCATCGAAATGCGGAATAGGGTGGGAAGTCGATGGACTTGTCGCCTTCGTTGTGGGAAGGTTGGTTGAGCAGTATTGGTGGCAAAAAGTCGTACAGATCTTGGTGTTGGCCGTACTGCCTCGCCAAGGAGGACGCCGTGCCGCAGACACGAACAGGGTGAGATGTCTTAAAGTCGGGGTGCGTCAGCCGCTGCGAGTTGCAGTAGTGCACAGCCGGGTACACGTCCGAGTCGCCGCTGAGCAGCACAACCTGCTCAAACTGGCGGCGGTCGTGGAAGAGCTCGACAAGGGTTGTGGCCAACGCGACGTCCACACCGGATTGCACCCACACATGGCCAGGTCCATCTTGAGTGTAGCCGCGCTGTTTCTTCATTGTGCCAACGAGGCGCGGGAGGATGTTGTGCAAACTGCGGCCGCTGTTCATCTCACCTGTCAAAAAACGCCTCCGCAGCGCACTCTCGCGGAAGGCGTGCTCACGGTGCGCGAGGGGCATGGCGGTCTCGACGAACTCGGTGAAAGCGGCGGGGTCGGTGTCGAACCAGTACCCGATCGGCATCTTCTCGAAGATGTCGCCGATGAAGTCCAGCGTGTTGCGCAGAGCCGAGGCGATGTGGCGGTAGAAGGACTCGGTGCCGTACGCGACCCCGTCTCTTCGCACACATCGTTCAAAGTAGGGCCCATCGATGACGACTGCGACTCGGCTCTTGCCGCGGCTGATGCCTGTGGGGGTGTACGGCGGCATGAGTGCAGGCCACGCCACGCCGGTTGCGGTGCCGCTGCGCGCCGAGTGCACGCTCGCGGCGACGCCCAGGGACGACGCGTTCGCGGCGCCGCCTGGCACAGTTGACGGGGTTCCCTCGCTGTTCGCCCCATCGTCGCGGACCTCCTCCTGGTCCGTCGGCGTCGTCGTGGTGGCTGCAGAGCCGCTGGCGTTGGCCGAGGCCGAGCCTGTGCCAGTCGCCGGCAAAGAAGCTGGATCCATGGCGACTGGCGGTGAGGCAGACGTTGGTGTGGCACGCTCCAGCTCCACGCTGCTCTCAGAGCTAGTGCGATAAAAGCCGGCGATGCTGGTTTCCTCCACGCGTGCGCAGGCGAGTGGGTTGTGGCGTCCTCCGCAGTGCTCACACAGGTCCTGCTCGCACGCGCCAGCGGTGTGGCCTTTTTCGTGGCATTGGTAGCACGTGACTTGGGGGCAGTGTGCCACGAGATGGCCGGGCTGGCGACACATACGGCAGAGCTGCCCTTGAGGACACTGCGCCGCCTCGTGCCCGGGCTCATTGCACTGGTAGCACACGCGTCCCTTCAGCTTGGACGGACACTCCGTCGAGCGGTGACCGACGTTGGCGCAGTGAAAGCAGTGCGGCATGCTGTGACAGACTTGAGAGCTGTGTCCATACGTGCCACAGTTATAGCACCGTGTGAGCGGGCACGAAGACATGAGGTGGCCTCGCTTATGGCACTGATAGCACTCCAGTGATTGGTAGCGCGATGGGCACTGCGCCTGAATGTGGCGCGAGGAGCCGCAGTTCCGGCAGACCGACCAACGCAAGTCGCTCTCACCCTCCTCGTCCATGCCCTCGTTGTTGCCGGGGCCTGAGGGCTGTCGGTGGTCGCGCTCCTCCCGGCTGCGCACGCGGCGTGTGGCGTCTGGAGAAGCGTTCGCGGCGCTGCTAGTGGGGCAGTCCTGCTTGAAATGGCCAGTCCCGCCGCAGCCCATGCATGTGATGAGGGGGCAGTTCCGTCGAAGGTGGCCCGTGACGGCACAGTTGGTGCACACAACAGGCTGGCCGAGATGCGGTGGAGGACGCACCGCGGACGGCTCCTGCGGCATGCCAAGGCCACCCATGCTGCTCAGCACAGGTGGGTACTGAGGAGGAGACATGACGTACGGCATGGAAGGCGCCGGCCCGCTCCCGGGTGGCGGAGGCGGCGGAGGCAAGTAGCTGGGATCAGTATAAAAGGGAGGTGCGTTGTTCATGGCGTAATTGGGGCGATGAAGGCGAAAGAGAAAGAGAGAAAAAGGGGGAGTGAGGCAACGGGCTCCCAATTAGTAGGAGGAATAGGAAAGTAGATGTTGAAGAGCGCAAAATGTTAGGGAAGAAAAGCAAGCAAAACTTAAAAAAAAAGGTATTCCGTTGGTTTGATACAAATAAGAAAAAAAAAAGAGAGAGCACAATACTTGGGTACTGCACACCAGAGGAGCAATGGAGTGTATAGAAGGAGAAACAAGATTTTTGGATGCTTCCTAGTGAGCACGCAACTTGATGGTTGAGGTGCTTTTTGATGGTACTTTGCGGCTGTTTTCTGCTAAAAAAAAAGGCCTTGCAGATGCTCGAAAGGGAAAAGCGGCGGAGGCAAACAGGAGAACAGGCGAGCAGGGGAAAGGGGGGAGTGAGAAAGTGGGAGAGTGGGTGCGTGAAACAAAAGAAGGAATGCATGCTCAAGAGCTGAAATGCCAGAGCGAAGTCTGTTTCCGAATGGGACTGAAGTGAGTCACTCACGAGCTGCCGTCCTAGGTAAGTGCGCGTGACCGTCGGTTCAACGGATCTGCGCTCCGTTTCAAAAAAAAAAAAAAATCTGTGCTGGAAACGAAAGAGTCAAATCTGATTGCGTCAACAAAGTGGACAGAAAGAAAGCAAGAGAGAAAGAGAGAGAGAGACACTGCGTGTGCACACACACACATACACATACACATGCGATCACACACAAAGCGGCACACCGCCAACAGCTAATCAAGCCATTGAAAAAATCCGCATTGCCGGCTGGCACACGTCAAGAACCGCTTCCCACTCGAGGCCTCCTTCCTCGACACGAGCTGCTTCGCGGGCTGCCCGCACCCGCACACCACGCCAGTGTCAGCGCCATCGTCTGTGCCTCCGCGACCGCCACGACCACCACGGTTGCCACGACCTCCACGACCCCCACGGCCGCCACCGCGGCTCTGGGGCTCTTTCCCTACGACAGAAGGGAGGGAGTACGACACTGTGTTATGCTCGCCGTGACGCTGCACGGTGCCGCCAGCGTTGTGGCCCTGGAAGCCCTTTACGGTCAGGTAGTCCTTCAGCCGCGCGTCGCAGCTCACGCAGACCGTGTCGACGAGATCGAGGCCTGGCACCCCTTGTACGCCTCTGAAGTCGAAGGTCAGCATGATCGCATTGCAGGAAGGGCACCGCTGGGCTGGACACGGGGTGATGGCAGATGCCTTGGGCAGCGTCACGAGGAACTGGCAGCTGGGGTAGGACTTGCAGGAGAGAAAGAAGCCGGCGGCGGGATTCTGACGCAGCCGCAGCTCGCCCGTGCCGCATGACACGCACGGCATGATGGCAATCGAGCTCATTCCCTTCGCCAGCGGGCAGTTCGCGAGGCACTGGAAGCAGCGAAATTCGCCCATGCTCTCCATGTCTATCCCGTCGAGCGCAGGCTGTTGTGGCGGGTTCGTGAAGCAATAAGGGCAGACCGTGTACGATGTTTGCTTTTCACAGTTTGTCACGCGCAGCACGCTGAATTGGCAGAGCGGACACTTATGCGGTGGTGCAAGGACGTCGAGCT
The DNA here is from genome assembly GCA_030849605.1 of Wallacemonas sp. 195SL. Classification (NCBI taxonomy): domain Eukaryota; phylum Euglenozoa; class Kinetoplastea; order Trypanosomatida; family Trypanosomatidae; genus Wallacemonas; species Wallacemonas sp. 195SL. The sequence continues at coordinate 20,772 of JASANS010002207.1, read as the reverse complement.
GGTTTAGCCGACCATTCGGCACGCGCAGACGCCGCGCACACGTGCTGCACTCGAGCGCCCACGACTCCCTCTCGCCATCTTTGAGTTCGACGAGGTCCATCGCGGTGTCGCATTGCCCACATGGGGAAAAGCGGGCTTGTGCGACGCGGCGCTGCGCGGAGGCGGCGAGGGTGTCGCCACCGGCCGCGCTACCACCGGTCTGGGGGCCTCCAAGGGCGTTGAAGTAGTGCGAGAGAACTTGATGGAACTGTCCAGCGCTGGAGGCAAGGCGGTCGAAGATCTCCTTGTAGAGCGTCACCGCGGCCTCCACCACTTGCTCCTTCGTGGCTTGCCCACTCGCAATGTCACCCATGGCCAGCTCCATCTGTGATCGCAGCTGAGGCTGGAGGAGGCTTGTGAGGCCAAGTGCTTCATAGGCAGCGGCCAGGGCAATGCCAAGCTGCGTAGGCACGAAGAACTGCCCTTCGCGGCGTACGTACTCGCGGTCCAAGACGGTCTTGATGTGCTGCGCGATAGTGGCGTCGGTGCCGATGCCGTTCTCGTCCATCAGAGCAATCAAATTAGTTTCCGTCAAGTTCGGTGGCGGCGCGGTACGGCCCTTGTCGAGCAACACCTCCGTCGGCACGAAGGTCTGATCCACGGCGTAGTTTGGAATAGTGCTGCTGTTCCACCGCTCATACGGAAACACGTCCAGCCAGCCACGCTCGATAATCGTTGTGCCGGATGTGGTGAAAAGCTCTCCGCCAAAGCTCGCGACGATGGAGGTGGTGGCGGCGACGGCATCGGGGGACAGGCAGGCCAAGAAGTGGCGCACGACGAGCGTGTAGAGCTGCCCCTTCTCGTCCGAGCTGGGAGGGCGTGACTTCGTCGGATGAATAGGGGGGTGAGCCTTGTCATCGTGCCCGCCACGCAGCGGTGTGCGGAAGCGGTGCTGCGGGTCGCTGACCATGGCTGTCGCAAACTGCCCGACCTCGCTGTTCTCGCTCTGAAGCCGCACCAAGTCGAGGAGCTCGTTCGTCTGGAAGCTGAAGGAGTCGGTCTCCGTGCGTGGGTACGAAAGGAAGCCTTCTTGGTAGAGCGACTCGGCCAGGCTCATACACCGCTCGGAGGAGATGTGCAGGTGAGTCGAGGCAAGCTTCTGCAGGACCACGGTCGCCAGAGGCACGGGCGGACGCCTGCGGGTGGGGCGCTGCCGCACGGAAAGAACGCGTGCCTTGTGCTCCTCGCTGGCAGCGGCCGTGAGCATGTCGTCGTACAGCACCGTAGCCGCCACCTGGTCGTAGATCTGGCCTCGCCGGCAGTGGAAATTGGTCGCGTCGTGGTTCAGCTTGAAGGTGAAGAAGTCCTCTGGCACAAAACCGCTCTGCTCCCAGTGACGCCTCACGACGAAGCCGAGTGTTGGGAATTGGCAGGGGCCAAAAGAAAGCACCTTGGACGAGATGCCTTCGAAGGCGTCGCGGAACTTCACCGTTTGGAAGCGTGTAAAAACGGCGCCGATGCGCAAATCCATCTCTTGGCGGGCCTCGACGGCATCCGACAGACGCTTATCGGGTGCCTTCAGGTTGTGTATGGCGTGCAGCAAATCACGCTGAGTCAGTGCTGAGAAGTGCGCGCGGTAAATGGCACCGCGTTTGTTCTGGCCTCTGAAGACTTCAATCACCTCGAAGCAAATATTTTCCCCCTCTCGGTCACAATCAAGCCAAAGCACGAGTGCGTCAGCTTTCTTGGCGAGCAGCTCAATGTTCCTCTTCACCGGCAGCAAGTCTTTTTTGACGGTTGTTGTGATCTTGGCAGAAAACAATCCTGCAAAAGGGAACCCTGTCCAGCTCCGTGTGTTCGGCGGAAACTCCTGCTCCATTAAATGACCAGCGACGGACGTGAAGAGCATGTTCTTCCCTTCGAAGTTGAACTCAAACACGGGGTTGTAGCGCGATTGCGATGAGGTTGTGCGGCATTGCCCATTCGACAACACCTGCGACACCTCCTTCGCGACGCTCGGCTTTTCAGCGACGTGAAGCCATACCGGCATGATGCACTGTTCCGCACTTTGCTATCGTTGCTACCAAGTGAAGCTCCACTTGCAGATGGTGAAGAGCCACACTGCACAGTCGAAGAAAACAGAGCAAGTAAGATGGTACGAAACAGTTTGCAACGTGCAATGGGATGATCCCTACTTAATCTCGGTATCGAATATATATAAATATATGGTATGTGCGCGAGCAGGAGGGCACAACTCAATCTATGTCTGTATGCGTGCGCGGGCGGGCGACCAATGACGCTGAGGTGGGAGAGATGCAGAAGAACGCGCCAAAAACAAAACAAAACTATGTACAGAAGTAGAAAGGAAAGAGAGAGGGCACAAAGAGATGTTCGAGTTGCAGAGATGCATCAAGGCAGTGACGGAACAAATAGTATCTCGACACGTGGACAAGCAAAGCCAACACAACAGAAAAGCAGCTGTCGCCACTTCACGTAGCGTCGTCGCCACCGAGACGCGCGCGGTGAGCAGGCTGCAGCTGACAATGGTGTGTGCACGGGAGCAACTATGCAGGCTTGGAACCACTTGCTCAAAGATTACGTTGAGGTGCTCGCACCGGCCCAAGAGTTCTATTTGTGCAATGCACACAAGCACAATGTGGCGCGATGTGATGGGAAAAGCCCAATACAGCAGTCACAGCGGCTGCGCTCCCATGTCTCACGATAGTTGACGTGTGCAAAGGTCTTAAATGCACGCATCTTTACTGCTATGTTGTTGTTTGTCTTTCTTAAAGTCATGGAGGCGAAAACGAGAAAAGAATGAGTCATAGAAAAAGAAGGGGCAGCGTTAAGAGCACGAATGACACGGCAGACCGACTATCTCATGTGCGTCACAACCGAATAGCAAAGGAGATAGTATGGTTACTCTATTTTGTGTTTGTTTTGAATAATTTGCTAGTGTCGAGTCCGTGTTCTCAATGTTCCTTGTTGTTCACTTTCATCGTTCTGCGCCTCACATGCACACGGTCAAACACGCGAAGATTGCGGCGAAAAAAAAAAAGAAGATGTTGTATGTCCTATGTACACAAGTGTTCACCAGCACAACAGGGAATAAGGATGAGAAGAGAAAAGAAAGAAAGGAAAAAAAAAGAGGAAAACAGTAGCTTCGCATAATTCGATAAGTACCTCTCCGAATTTGAAACGTTGCGAAACATTCCGGTGAGGAAGCGTTTTTGTTTCATCTCCTGGTTGATGTTGTTGGCGTCTCGCGCTCGTATTGCTCTCTATTCTTTTTCTCTGCCTATTTCCCTGTCTTTCCGCAAACTTCCCAACGATGAACACAAGCGCCATTTCGAGCAGCTTGTGTGTTAGCTTGTTTGCTTTATTTCATCAGTCGCCTTCTTTGAAAAAGAAAAAGGGGGAAAGATAGATGCAAGAGAGCAAGCGCTCAGACGTACGGATGCTACTCACTGTTTGTACGTAGACAGTGAGTCACATCGCGTCATTGCGTTGCCCAACTCGCACTTACATGTGGCTTCCTGTCGTCTGCGCTCAGCAGTCAACCATGGAAAGCACTACACACTCATTCTTGATATTGTTCTTTTTCTTTTGTTTTGTTTTCAAAGGAGAGGGAAGAAGTCAGATGGATGCTTTCATCGTGAACCTAACTGAACGCATTACCATATCGCTTGGTAGATTGTCTGTCTTTCTTTCGTCTTTTTTTTTTTCGCTTTCGTTCTTTCTTTGCCGTGCTTGTAATTTTGGGGGAAAGAAATCGGTGTATTTTTTTTTTTCTTCGCGCAGCGTTTCTGCTGGTCATCTCAGTGGTTCGTGTTCTCTCTGCTTTTCTTTATCTTCCTCTAGGGCTGTTCGTCAGTCCAGAGGTTCAGATTGTCACGAAGTAGACGCACAATAAGATTGGACTCGCGGTAGTCCGCATCATCGAGGGTCTCGAGCTCCGTCACGGCCTCATCGTACGCCTGGCGAGCGAGCTGGAAGCCCTTCTCGTGCTCCTTCATGATCTCGTAGTAGAACACGGAGAAGTTGAGCGCGAGGCCAAGACGGATGGGGTGGGTCGGGGCGAGAGAAGAGTTGGCGGCATCGGTGGCCTTCTGGTAGGCATCGAGGGCGGCCTGGCGCTGCACGTCGGCCTGCGCAATCTCAGCGTAGTAGCGGTGGTAGTCACCCTTCATCTTGAGGTAGAACACCTTGGCCTCACCGCCCTGAGCCGCAGGGATCAGGTACTGATCCAGCAGGCCGAGGAGGTCCTCGCACACGCCGGAGAGCTCAGCCTCAAACTCCTTGCGGAGGTTCACGATGAGGGGCATGTTCTCGCTGTTCTCTCGGCTGCTCTCGCGGCCCTCGATGGAGGTGATGATGCGCCAGGCGTTACGGCGGGGGCCAATCACGTTCTTGAAGGCCACACTGAGCAAGTTGCGCTCCTCGGTGTCGAGCTCGTTGTTGAGCTTCACCACCTTGCGCATGCACATCACCATCTCATCGTAACGCTCAGCCTCCTCTGTGAGCTTCGCCATGAAGACGAGGTCCTTGAGGTTGTCTGGGAGCGCAAACTCAGCAGAGCGCTTGGGGACCGTCTCAGCCACGATAGCTGCATTGTGCCATTTCGCGGTTTCAGTCATTTTTCTTTTTTGTGTGTCTGTTCACTTTTTTTTTGTCTTCTTGATTTTTTTTTATTTGGGGGAAGGAGAAGGACAATGCTAAGACCGTTTGTTGTTTATCTGCGGAAATATGCTAGAAGGCGACAAAAAAAAAAAAAGAGAGAAAGAGACAGGGAGAGAGAGAAATGTGTGGACAAGCGAAAGAGAATGTGGGGAGAGTGAGCGAATAGATAATAAAATGTACACGAGTGGAATGACCAGTGTGAAAAAGAAGGTGTGCGTCTGTCGTAGGGCTCCACAAACTCAAAAGAGAGCCATGTCACACAGAGTGCGTAACCATCGAACGTTCTCGCCATGTCAGTTTTGATTCTGATAATACAGATAGATATGTATGTCAAGTCCAAGAAGAAGAAAAAAAAGAACAACGAATTGATGCGTATAACAACAGAGTGTAGTTGAAAAAAAACAATCACTGGAGGGGTAAAAGGTAAAAAAACGGGAGGAAAAAAAAGAAGCGCTGGCACTTACAGGAAAAAAAAAAAGAGGACAACATTATTGATGTGCGAGGTAATGGTGGTGGTCAACAAGTCGACGGCGAGTGCACAGGCACACTGATGAGCCTGAGGCAAATACTGTTTAAAGGGAAAGAGGACAACACCCCGTATCTGCTTCATTTTTTGCGATTAATCAAATAAGAGCGCTTGAGAGGTGGCACAACAAACGGGTGAAGGAGAATAAACAAATAAATAAGTGAAAGGAAAGAAGAGAGTGAAACGATAAAAAATTAAACAAGGAGAGATAAAACAGAAGAACGATACTCACATTACTGTGTATCGTTTTTTTTTTCATTATTCTTTTCTCTCTCGCTCGCGCGTGCACTTTCTCTTGTGACCTGAGAGGCGTGCCTACACACCGACTACATTTTCGAGGAAGGCCTTGTTGTTCGGTTCGCGCTCCAGGAACTTGCGAAGCAGGACGTTCGGGTCTTGGCTGCCTCCAGGGCCGATGATGTACTCAATGTACCTGCGGCCAAGCTTGGGGTTGAGGAGACCGTCGTGCGTCTTGATGTAGTCGAACACGTCCAATGCGAACACCTTGGCCCACGTGTACCCGTACACACCAGCCGTGTAGCCCGTCAAGTGCATGAAGGAGCACTCCATGTGCGTGGCCTCGTCGCAGCGGACACCGGGCATAATGCGCGGCTTGACTGCGTTGAAGAGCGCCGATGTGTCGAGCACGGCGCTGTCCTGCTGAGCACGTGGGTCGGTTGAGAACGGCTTGGAGAAAGCGGAGAGGGAGTACTGGGCGTACTGCAACTGACGCAGCGTATCCCTCGCGCCGAACAAGCTCTTGGACTTGATCTTCGCCTCGATCAGCGCCATGGGCAGCTTCTCACCGGTCTTGTAGTGCGACGTGATCTTCTCAAGAATCTCGGGCTGCCACATCCACTCCTCCAGCGTCTGCGAAGGTACCTCCACGTAGTCGTTCTTCACGCGCGTGCCGGCGAAGCTGGACATCATCGCACGGCCCATGAGACCATGGATAGCGTGGCCGAACTCGTGGAAAAAGGTGATGGCATCTTCGAAGGTGAATAGAGACGGACGATCTGCGGTGGCTTTAGTCAAATTCACCACAACAATGCCCAGCGCAGGCGAGAAGCTCGTCTCCGAGCCGGGCAAGCGCACGGGCGGCACCGACGAGTGGCAGCAGCCGTGTGTAAACTTGCCTTCGCGAGGGTAGAGATCAAGAATGACGTGGCCAATGAGGGCATCGGTGTGGCGATCCTTCAGCTGCAGCGTACGGGCCTCTGGGTGCCAGAGCTCATCCCCATTTTTGATCTCGCTCATTTTGATGTCCAGGAATTCTTCGTAGACCGTGAGCAGGCCTTGAATGGCCACATCGGCTGGGAAATACTCCTGAATGGCACCCTCATCGACACTGAGTAGCTTCCCCTTGACAATGTTCATCATAAAGCTGACGTCGTAAGCTTCGATCTCGCCATCAGGGGTGAGCACACAGCTGGGGTGAAGCCCGTCCTTCAAGAGCGCCAGCTCCCTCTGCCACTTGGCCTGCAGACCAGGCAGAAGGCCATCAATAAAGTGCTGCGCCGTCTCCGGTGTCTTGGCCATCTTGTCCGAGATGTAGTAGTGTGCGAAGGACTCGAAACCAAGCAATGCCGCGAGCTCGTGGCGCTTGGCGATGATCTTTTGAAGAGGGACGATGTTCGCGGGGTAGGCGCGGTTGTCAAACGCGCGGTTCATAGCCTTGCGCGTGGAGGCCACCTCGCACTTCCGCACCACTTCGAAGTATGTGGGGTAATCCATCTTGCACACATAGCGCCCCTCGCTGTCCTTGGCGAGGCCGGAGAGGGTCGACTCAGCCACTCCCTTGAGCTCGTCTGCGGTGAAGGCAACAGCGCTCGTGTCCTCGGCGAGGTTTTGCGAGAACTCCGCACAGAGTCCGGCAAGCTCCTTCTGAAGACGGATCACCTCCTTCAGCTTCTCCTCGGAGAGCGCCATGCCCTTCCGCTCATACGCGGCGATCTTCTCCTGGAGCCAATAGTGGTACTCGGGGTTTTTGCTGGTGTTCACGTACTCGGACTGAAAGTTAGCGTCCTGGGCCAGGGCACGCAGCGCATCGTACACAGCGCGGTTCGTCTCCAACTTCTCCGTGGCAAAGCTCGCGAGCTCGACGGATTGTTTTGTGGCGGCGTCCCGTACGGCGCGCTCCACTGCGACCTGAGAAACACACGTGAGAATGCTCGTGGCAATGGAAAGCTCTGTCATGGCGATGTCAACTGTATCGGCGATGCTGGCAAAGCTGCGATCTGTTGTGTTCGCGATGTGGGTCAGGGCAGCCTCCGTGCGGGCCTTGGCAGCGGCGCCAAACGCTTCGCAGGCAGCGACATCCTTTGGAAACAGCGCCGCACACCTGGACGGAGAGGAAACATCTGCAAAGATGCGTGAGGACATGTTCGATGGGTTACGTTCCTGCTGGTCACGAGTGTGGAACGAGGAAAAGGGGGGTGGCGAAAGAGGGGAAACGAAGACGATAGAATAAAGAATGACTGAACGAATAGTCAGTGTTCTTTCAGAAACAAGAAAAAAAAAACAAGAGAAAAGCGCAAGGCAAAGGGAAGAAGAAAATGAGTGTAGAGCAAGTTTCGATTTGAGGAGCAAAACGCAGCTTGATTGCAATAATTTTTCCGGTTCATCTCTCTCCCTCATTCTTGCATTATTTGTAAGCGCACAACTACTAGAAAGAGAAAGGGGAAGACTTCATTTCGAATAGCTGTCCGGCTGGCCTGCATGAAGAGCATACTCTCAAAATCTGCTGATGTTCGAAGTGCGACACACAGCGTCTACATGTGAGGCGTTCAGCTCTTCTTTTTACGTTCGCTACCACAAGGGAGGAAAAACGCACTGGCGTCTCGATCGCATTGGTGATGTTGCTGCTACTGTTTGTTTGTTGTTGTTGTTGTTGTTGTCTCCTGTCAAGTTCTGCTTTGTGTCAAATAGAAGCATTCTAGTTATGTATGTATGTAGTGCACGCGATGTGCCCTCTTTTTTTTTTTTTTTTGCATTGTTTGGGATGGGCAAAGCAAAGCAAAGCAAAAAGAAAGAAAAAAGAAAGAAAAAAAAGAGAGAAGCGCATGTATTCACACGTTTGGCGTGTAGAAACAACCTACATAGGCTGTCGGCCCCCTTCGCGCTAAGTGTGCACCAATTCCTCCCTCTCGTTCGTTCTATATGTAGATGATGAGATTTGTGTATCTCTTCTTTTTTTTCCTTCTTTTTTTTTTTTGGTCATAGACATAGCTACGAAACTGGAGTGCGCGACAGCTCAAGCAATCTACTGTGCAGCGCGTTTGCCTCGTCGTTCTGTCTGCGCAAGAGGGTGATGACATCATTCTCACCGCCAGCACTGCTCGCGATGTGGGGTGTCGTGCGAAGACCGCAACCCACTCCAGCCGTTGCGGAGGCTGGTGTTGGCACGTAGGCGAGCCCATCTGCCTCCCGCGCAACCATGGCCTGCAGCAGCTTGCGGCGCAGCGAGTCGCCCTTGGCACACTCCACACGGCATTGCCTCTTGTACCCCTTCAGTTCACGACGCACCATGCGCAGCTCCTTGCTGGCAGATTCCTCTAGTGTTTGAAGGTGTGCTTCGAGTTCTCGAATTTCACGGTGCGCCTCTGTGACTTCACGATCGCGGCACTCCAACTGCATCCGGTAACGTTCTGCCGTCACGCCAGCCTGATCTTGTGCACGAAGTGCTTCTGTGAGCTGCTCCACTCGGCTCTCATGCGTCGCGACGGTTTCCTCGAGGTGTTTCTTCTCTGCCTCCACCCACGCGAGCTGCTGCGCGGCGTCGTCGAGCTCGCGTTGGCAGCGCTGGAGCTGCGATTGTACCGCGCTCGCTCGCGCCGCCTCCTGAGAGGCTTCACGCCTCGTTGCCTCCACGGCCTCCTCCGCCTGCTGCGCACGCCACAGAAGACGCTGTGCCTCGTCTTTCGTGTTGGCCAGCGAGCGGCGCAGCACGGTCAGCTCCGCCGTAGATTCCTCCCTGGCGGCGGATATCTTCAGGTGCACGGTGCTCTGCCAGTGACTTACCTTCTCGCGTTCGCGGCCGACAGCGGCGGTGGAGTCTGCGAGGGCAGTCGTAAGAGCGGCGATGCGCTGCTGAGACTGTGACCGTTCTTCCTCAACGGCGTGGCGGCTGAGCTCGCGCGCCTCGGCGAGGTCCTGTTCGAGTTGCGCGGCGTGTGTCTTGAGGTCATTCACTTCCTTCCGCAGGCTTTCGGACTCGCGCGTGGCGAGCGTCGCTTCTGCCGCGTGGCGTTCCTTCAGCGCCGCTGCCTCGTTCTGCAAGTTGAGGGAGCGCCGCACAGTTGCTCGCATGTCTCCGAGCTCCGAGGACATGGCGCGGTATTGCTGCTCCAACGCCACATTACGGCTCTGCTGTTCACGAAGGGCGTCGTGGGCGGTGAGCAGCTGCTGGCTGCACCGCTCCTTCTCCTCGGTGAGCTGCGTCGACAGCATGGCACAGCGCTCCTCAAGCTCGAGGACTTGCTTCTGCAGCTCCGCCTGGCGGGTCGTGTTTGCGGCGACATCCACACGTCGCAGGAGGTCACGATTTTGCGCGCGCAGCTGCTCCAGTTCCTGTTGGTGTGCGACCTCAGCATCCTTGAGTGACTGCTGCGTCGCGTCTAAGCGTGCTTTTTGGTGCTGCAGGGAAATACCAGTTGAAAGGCACTTGTCCTTGTACCCATGCAGGTCATCCAGCTCCTGCTTCATCTGGCGGATGCTATCATGAAGACGGTTCTCTGTGCGGTTTTGCTCCTCTATCTTGTGCTCCAGTGCTTCCTTCTCTTTGCGCGCATTGGCAAGCTCCTGTACGATGCCGTTAAACTTTCCATTCAATATGGCGAAGTTCTCTTGATACTCCGTGCACACCTGCACCAGCTCGGCATACGTGGACATGGAATAACGTTGGTCACGAGAGCAAGAGAAAACAAAAGAAGAAGGAAAAGAAACAAACGGTTCAAAGGAGAGAAAAGAAAGAAAATTGAGAGCGCGAGGTCGTGTTTCTATCGTTGTGACTGCGTCTATGTTTGTGCGTGTAGGGGTGTCGGTCTATCTATTACTGCCTCACCGTTGCCTGGTCACTGGAGATCAGTATAAAGAATGTGTGCCAAGGAGATGTGGAATGCGAAGAAGTGGGGTAAGAGACATAAGAAAAAGTAAAACGATGTCAATGTGTGAATTGCTTAGGGCAAGAAAAACTTGCCGTGGTCGACGTGAGAGAGAGAGAGAGACAGTCCCCCCTAACGTCCCTCTTCGTCTGAATCTGGCAGAAAGTTAGCGTGAAGAAGACTTCAGAAGCCTTCAATGGACGCATATTTTGGGCAGAGCTGCCCGCGCGCCTTGGGTGAGAAGAGAGCGCTCCCTCTCATGCTTTGAGTGCTCAGGCATTTGAATTGTGAATCTGTATGGTCTACGAAGACAAACTTGTGTGAATAATACCCTCGCCCCCCACCTTGGTTAAATAAGCGTCGCGGCACGATCAGCGATGGCCGCACCGAGTACGGAGGACGAGGCCATGGTCGGCGTGGGCACCACGCTTGCATCAGATACCATAAGCCCCTCCAGACCCTTCACCTTCAAAGAAGCATCCACGACCGTGCCCATAGCACACGTGCCGAAGATATCGTGTGTGCCCTCCGCGAAGTGGGCGAGGAAAGCAGCGGTGTCTCGCTGTGTTTGGAGGCCTTGCTTGGGGTGATACACGACTGGATTGTACGACCAGAAAGGCCCAACCGCATTACCTCGCTTATCGGTGTAGTACACAGACTTGAGCTCGCTTGACGTCAGCAGACCTGCAAGTTGAATGCCCTCGTCGAGGCTGTGAATGTCTTCCTTCACGGTAAGCATGTTACTCCGCACACGCACAGCACCGCTCTGTTTGTCCACGCTTACGGTGCCACGGCTTTGCGGGTAGTGATGGGTAACACGCATTGTGAAGCCATCGAGAATACCGGCTCGCTTGAAGCCCTGCGCGCCCACCTGCGGCGTGCGGAAGAGGCGAAGAGAGACATTGGGGAACGCCCGTGAAGGGTCACTACGTACGTACGCGACGGCCTCCGCGAAAGAGGTGAAGATACCGGTCCTCTCCTCCTTGAACTCGCGCCACTGTTGACGCACGTAGCGTGCGTTGCGCCAGCTCAGCGACTTGCTGTACACGTCAACGTAGTTTTGAATGCGAAAGATTAGATCCACACTTGTGCCCTGAATCAAATTCTGGCCAACCCCTGGAATCTCAGCCGCGGTCCCGGACGCACCGACGCCGCTCTTCATCAACAGGGCAGGACTGCCGAGCGCGCCGGCACAGCACACCACAATGCCTCCCTCCACACGCGCTGTAGCTCGTCCTGCCAACTGCACATCTACCCCCGTCGCGCGGGGACCGGAGAAGAGAATACGAGACACAGTTGCGTCTGGAATCACATCGAATACACCACGCGATACAGCACTCGCTGCTTTTTGGGAGAGAGAGCCGGAGAGGCTGCCTAAGAGCGCGTCGTACACATCCACACGCTCGCCCTCGTGCACCAACGATTGGAATGTGGTGTAGCCATCTGCGTCACCGCCGTTGAGGTCATCGGTGGGATTTATTCCGGCGGACTCGCAGGCCTCGAAAAAGCGAACATTCAATGAGCTATCTCGATTACTCCTCTGCACGTCGGAGCAGGCAAGGGGGCCCTCATCATTGTGGTGCACGCTGCGTCCTCGCTGGTTGTGCTCTAATGCTAAAAAGTGCGGTAGAAGCGTGTCGAAGGTCCACGTATCCGCAGGTGCCTGCCAGCTCGCCACGTCCTGGCGTGTACCTCGGAGATACGTCATGTCGTTGAAGCACGTGCTGCCGCCTAAACCTTTACCGCGAGTGTACGTCAGCGCACGGCTTGCCAGCGCCTCTTCTTGTTCACCCGCGTAGCTCTGCGTGAAGTTGGTGCGAGAGCGACGCGATGCCGTGATGAACGGCTGTAGCGCAGGGACTCGCATGGCAAGGGGCCACCGTGTGCGTGGCGTAGCACTGCCCTGCTCTACCAACGCCACTGACAGATCTGCGCGATCGCGACGGAGGCGTCGAGCCAGGGCACAGCCTGCTGCACCCGCGCCCACAATCACCACGTCATAAGACTTTTTCATTGATCTGTATGTTAAGAGAGAAGGAAGAAGCAAGGGGGAGGGAGAGGGGGGGGGGGGTAGAGAGAAATAAGAATGGTCAGAGGCCACGTTTGGTCCTGTCCAGGTGTGCGCAGTCAGGGGAGCTGACACACACACACATGCGAGAAAGCAGTGCTATCGTTCAGTAAATCGCCAGCTCGCGTACCTATGGCAGTTTCGCGCGTGCAGTTGCTGGCGCCGTGTGTGACCCATAAGAGATGGGCAAAAGCCGCAGAGGAGAAGCAATGCTCACACGATGAGATGAGTTGTCTCGGTTGTGATGGCCGTGAGAACACAGCCTCGCAATGGAATGAATCCCCTGTTTCGCTGCGTTCGCATCGCCATGCCAAAGCTCAGTGAGATCATTGGCATCTCTGTGCGATCGCTACAAAACACCTTTCACTGTTGTTTTGTTGTTGTTGAAAAGGAGCTGTGAATAAAACAGAGGCGTACAACGAAAAGACAGCCGGATGATCCCATTCCACTGAGCACAATGAGTCTCCACGCACGCCACAACCACACACACACATCGAGACAGAGAAACAAAGAGAGTAATTGATAAGTTACTTCTTCTTGTGATCTTGCGATTCGTTTTCAGGTGCTGCGGCAGCGCTGTCTGCAGCCGCACGCTGTACTGCGCGTTCTCTGTCGGCGGCGAGGAGCACGAGTCCGCGCTCTTCTTGGAAATGCTTCGGGTCGGCGCGGAGGCCCTTGTGAATGTCACAGAGCTTGCCTTGGCAGTGTTTGCGCACGATGCGGACCTCATCCATGTCAGTCTGGAGCAGCTTGCATTGCATCTCCACGCCGCTCTGAAAGCGCTTGACGTACTCCTCCGGTGGCGGAGGCATGCCGGGCTGGGTGGGAATCTTCTGGGCCCGCAGCTCTTCAATCTGATGTGCCGTGTAGAGGTTGACGTCCTCAAGGCAGTCTAGGCAATGGAGCCGTGTGAGAGCCTTCTTGTGGCTATTCTGCGCCTGTAGGATACCGATGCCGAGGGCCTTGATGGCCTGCCTGCTGATTACCGTCGTCACAAAAAAGGCGAAGAAGCTGACCGCGACGCAACCAATCGGGTGCCGCCGCATCCAGCCGATGCGCTTGCGGCCCACGGAGAGGGTCGCGAAGCCAGCTGCCACGCCCATGCCGAGGGTGACATTCATCGTCGTGAAATCGTATCGCCACCTGCCCCCCTCCTTCGCCCGCACCGCGCTGGACAACAGCGCGTAACGCAGCATGCCGTAGCTGCCCGCACTCGGCATGGCCTTCTCCTCGTCGATGAGCACGTGTCCGCCATGGACATCGAGCGGCACCGCTTTACCCAAGTAGTTGAACATTAAGGGCACATTCCAGTACACAAACCGCTGAGGTCGCAAGCCCACCGCCGTGAGAGTCTCCTCGGACAAATGCTTGTATGCGGGTGAGGCGTCTTCGTGGTAGAGGGCAACGTGCGTAGCCAGTTGATGGAACTGGGCCTTCCCGATCGAATAGAGGCTGTCCATCTGAGAGAAACGTATTTGTTTTGCTAGTTTTTTGTTGTTGTTGTTGTTTTCTGTGTGACACGATGGAGACGTCAAGAAATTGTCGTGTAGAAACCGCAGGCGCTACACGGCGGTATTAGCAGCCAATGAGAGATTCTCAGAAGAAAAGAGAGGCCTGACCGCTGTCTGCTGTATGTGATGCGTGTTTCTCTTTTAGAAAACAATGAGAAAGCAGGTCCGTACAAATATGGGTATGTGTGTCAAGAAGACGGAGAAGAAGGCGATGTGTGATGGAGTCATTAATGAGCAGAACTCTCTGTTCAGTGTGAAGCGGGAACGTGGTGACGCTTGACGAAGATCGTTTGTGTCGTGCGAAGAGCACCCGGTCATGGCACGTGCTATTTTGCCTGCGTCATCTGTTCACGTACTATTGCGTACTACTTTGCAAGATCACTAATCCGCTTCGAGACAGAATAGACTGATTCGTGTGGGTTTTTTTTTTTTGCACTGACTTTTTTTTTTTCTTTAGTGGTAGATCGTGCGCATGCAAAATTGAATGACAAGAAAAGAACAACAAAAAAAAAAGGCGCACCATAACACACTAAGCAAGAGCGCGTTATTGTTGTTTGCGCTTTGTTGCCTCCCGCCTCCCAAGGCGGCTGCAGCTCAGGATGACGAGGTTGAGGAAATAGGCAAAGAGAATGCCTGCAACGTAGAGAAAGAGCGTGATTGTCTCTCCAGTGGCCATGAGTCGCAGTGCGTCTGTCGCACCAGTGACAGTGGGTGTCGGCAGGTACCTCTGGAGAGCCTCCTCGCCGGACATGACCTCGACAATACCCCAGTACTCAGACACCGTGCGGTAGTTGATGAGCGTGGGGCCGGAATGGAATGAGAGCGAGCTTGCAAAGGAATGGCCGGACTGTTCATAAAGAGCAGAGGTCCACTTGTTGATGGTCTCCTTCTCTGGCGTGCTCATGGCGCCATACACGGTGTCTGCTGTGCGGCTTGCGCTGCCCATGAAGATGCCTGTGCCGCGGCGATCGAGAAGCACCAGCTCCGTCGTGCCGTTGTGTCGCGTGGCGTTCAAGAAGGGCTGAATCCAGGTCAGTGAAAGATCAAATACCGCGACCGCCGTGGCATCGCCATTGCTATCGAACTCAAAAGGAAGCACGAAGCTCATTGCAGTGAGCTCGACGCCGGCGATGAAGTCATGAACATGGTACGGCACGGTCCACAGACCCCCCGACGACCGCGTCAGCGCGCTTTTCTCGGGAAGTACGTGGTCTGCGAGAAATTGAGCTCGGCGCGTCTCAGAAAACGGCAGCGTTGTCACCTCCTCCGACTTTCCGCGCTCTGAACCGGAGAACACGGTGACGAGACCGGCAGAGTTTGTGTAGAAGCATTTTCTCTCCGTGGTGTCCGCGGCGTATGTGCATCCCGTTGTGCCCCACGTGGTGGCGGTACGCTGCTGCTCAAGTTGGTTAGCAGTACGTGCACGCACACCAACCTCCGTGCTTGCCGTAGTCTGGGCTTCGGTGCTTGACGTAGTCTGGGCTTCGGTGCTTGTCGTAGTCTGAGCTTCAATTGTGTGAAGCACGTAGAGAGAATACACTTTGGAGCCAAACGTCCTCTCAATACTTGCAATAGCCTCGAGAAAGAGGCACTCGTCCTCCGCCTCCGCAGATGTGACGCAGCCTGACCCGTAGGTGCTCGTGGAGGCGCGGAGCACGTTCTCGTATTCCCGGATCGACCCAATGTAGGACGCAGCGGCCTCCGCCACGGAGAGCGCCAGAGGTGAGCTGGCGAGTAAAGCCCAGTTGTCCATCACAGTGAGGCCTTGGTAGAACAGGCCGTTGTCGTAGAAAGCGCCGTCCGTCAGCGTGTAAGCTTTGTTGCTCGCGCTGGACCCTGGAGAGTCGCCCGGTGGTGGTCCCTCCCCGCTAGGCACAAGCGCGTGGACGATTGGCGTCACGATGTCATTCACTCGCTTCACTGGTGTCTGCGACGCCTTGTACGACGGGTCCGTCCAGTGCAAACTCGTGTTGAACGTGTCGAGGAGAAAGTTCAAGTTGTGCTGCAAGTCCACGACAATAATCTCCAAATTAGCAGTCGTGGCGTTCCCAACTGCACTGGCGAGTTCCGCCACCTTGACGTCCATACCCGCCATGGCCGTGCACGTCTGCCCATGCTCCGTGAAGGCAATCGGGAGCAGATACGTGATGACGTACTCGGTGCGGTCTGAAATGATGCTGCGAAGTTGCCGCGCCGAGGTCCACACGCCCTGCGACGCGTTGGCCACTGTGAAGGCAGGCCACACACTCCCCCGCACCGTCTCCGCGAAGCTGTCCGGCACCTCTCGGAGTACCTGCTCCGTGTCGGAGCCGTTGAAGAGGCGTGCTGTGCCGTCCTGCAGCGTCGTCAGGCACACCGTTGCCACCCCCACCAAGCCATCATCCGCGCTGACGGACTGGCACCCCACCTGCCCCCAATGCACAGCAGCGGGCATGCGATAGAGCACAAAGGTGTCGTAGTTGGCGCTGAAGCTCTCCTGGAAACTTGCGGCGAGGCTGAGAAAAGAGGTGGTGGTGTCTTTCATCGTGTCAGGCTCATAGCCCACAATGCCCTCGCGGAGGAAGGTGCTGGCCAGCGTCGACACAACAAGCATGAGACTTTCCATCTCCTGCGTGAAGGCTACGACACCGCTGCGGAGATCATCGCTTGGCTCGAGTCCTGGGTGGGCACCGAGCGCGGCCCGCACGGCCCTGACCACGACCTGCTGCGCGTATTTGAAAAAAAGAAGAATGATGACGGTTGTGAGAATGAAGCCCATCACCTTCGGATTTCGCACGAGATACTGGAAGAGTCCGTTGAGGTAACGCACAAAGCGCACACCGCAGTCCGTCATCTTGACCTCCACCTCCACAAAACACTCCTCGTCGGAGTAAATCGTGTCTTGCATAATCGGGTACATCTCGCCGTACGTCCGTCGTGACCGCGGCTCCGCTCCGGCCGCATCGCAGGCCTCTGCCGCCACGACGGGCGCCTCTGCTGTGCCGTCCAAGAGCACCACGTCCGTCGCAGCTTGTCGTCGCCGAGGAGGCGCGGTAGTGTGCATCTCGCGTTCGTCCGTCGTGTCAATAATAGGCACTGTCGAAACCGAAGACTCACGCACAGACACCTCGTCCGAGGAGGACACGCCTGACGCACCTGCACCGTCGGACAGCATGATGTGCGGAAGTGCAATGCGTAAATAGAGAGAAGTGGCAAGAAGAGAGAATAGAGAAGGAGGGGCGTGAGAGCAACAACAACAACAGCAAGGAACAACACGGTAATCAATTGTCAAATTCCAAGAGAGAGAGAGATCGTCACAACACTTCGCGACAGATTCTCAAACAACAGCGGCGGAAGAAAAAGCAGAAGGGAATCCAGAAAGAGAGAGAGAGAAAGAGTACTGGATGTGTTCAGTACTGAGGATACGTAAGGGAGAACACAGAAAAAAAAGTGAGAGCGTGGAGAAGTTGAAAATGAGCAATTCATGCTTTCGTTTTTTTTTTTTTACCGATCGAAAGATGAAACAAGTGGAGGGAGTCGCCATCTATTGTTTTTGCAACAAGTGATCCAGAGCACACGGACGCCGACACGGAGTCACACAGACACACGCTCTGACGTTGCGATCTGCGTGACGTCAACGAGACCGTAAGCGGGGGGGGGGGGGGAAGGGTTCAGAATAATCCTCCAGGAAACGAGTTGCCATGCCACAGGGCTCCATACATCAAAGGAAACACATAATGTACGTGTGTGCGCTGGGACGAAGAGAAGGGGGAAGATGGCAATGTGATTAAATGATATGTATGTGTGTGTGTATGTGTTTTGTGGATCGAAGCAATCACGTGATAACATGGACACCACGCAGGCAAGCAAAGGCAGAGCAAGAAGATCACGTGTCGCGTGCTTAGAGCAGCAGCGACGTACTGAGCTCGCGCGCAGTGCGAAAACAAGGTTCAAGTTTCTGCGACATGTGAAAAACAGACACAAGCATGTCGCCGTTGGTCCCGTCTGGGTCACTCGTGGCAATCGACAATGAAAGCCAGTAGCCCCCGCACGGGAGCCACAAGTTCTCCGGCGGTGTTTGCTTCTTCGAAGAAGATGCCTTCTTATCGCGCACATAACTCATCAACCGCAGCATCGTCCGCCACACGAGCGGCGCGACGACCTGCGGGGACGGGCCACGAATAATCGATGTACCGTGCATCAACCAGCACCCCACAGGCGCCCCAGGTAACCCCACGTTGCGATGTGGCGAGAAGAGCGAGACGAATCGTTCCACGCCGGCTGAGCGAGCCTGTCGCTGCACCTCGCTCGGCAGCACATCGGCGCCGTGAATGAGAAGGTGCGCGTCATCTGCAGCGGTGCTGCTGCCGGATACACGCTCCTCGAACACGTACTGCGAGGCGCGTTGTGTCAGCTGCGCGAGCCAGTTCGTCCAGCGCTGTGCGAGAGAGCCGGCGGCGTCTCGGATGGCGATGGCGGGCACAACACACACAACAATGACCTCACCACACAGCGAGGCCATGAGCCAGTGTGAGGGGCCTTTGGACGGTGCCGGCGAGCTCGAGAGGACGTAAAATGGTACGAGATCGTCCCGGGCCGGCACACCGTAGACATCCATGTACGTCATGACCAGTGCCAGCAGCCGTCGTGGAAACGTCTCGCCGGCGACGGCG
This sequence comes from Wallacemonas sp. 195SL, assembly GCA_030849605.1. Classification (NCBI taxonomy): domain Eukaryota; phylum Euglenozoa; class Kinetoplastea; order Trypanosomatida; family Trypanosomatidae; genus Wallacemonas; species Wallacemonas sp. 195SL. Next base: position 2,254 of record JASANS010002207.1, on the reverse strand, counting down.
AGCGTGTACGTGCGTGTGTTTCCGCTTGACGCGGGAGGCCCGCACAGGACGGCCCACATCACCTGTGAGGCGGCGGCCTGACGACGACGTGCGGCGCGAGATGAGCACGGCGGTGTCGCCTCCGTGGTTGGCACGGGCCGGCGTCGCTCGCTGAGGGTTTCCCAGCCCGAGTGTCCATGGCGCCGTGCACGCGGCACGTCAAAGTCGAGCGTGCTCGGGGCGACGGATGCGCGAAACTGCCAAAGCGCCGCCTCCACCATCACGTGTAGTCTTTCCTTTGTGGATTCCGTCACGCAGCGGAGATCGAGCGCAGTCGCGGCGGAGGCCGTGCGGGGCACGTTCTCGCGAGACGTGTTTGCGGTGATATCAAGAACCGGTGAGGTGAGCGTGAGGTGCGGTGTGGCCATCTGATCCACCCCGTCGAGGTGGGCCGCCAAGTACGTGACGAAAGCCGTGCAATGTGAGTACAAGGCGGCACGACTGGAGGCGGTGGCGCGTGACATCGCCATCGGTGGGACGAGCAGGCCCTCGACGACAGCACGGCCGTAGAGAACAAAGAAGAGATCAAAGCATCGGCTCAGTGCGATCTGCATAGTGCTGCGGTCGGTCGCGACCGGGGTGGGCAGCTCCGCCGCGAGCCAAAGGTCCTCCATCGGATTGCACAGCGAGATGACCCGTTCACGGCACTGGATGTCGTGCTCACGGGCCCGCCCCGTACGCGTCGCCTCTCGCCGGTGTGACGCAGCCGAGGAGGCAGGGCCATACGAGAAGCGCTCGCACAGCGAAGCCACGGCGATGTTGAAGCCAACTTGATTAAGTTGCCGATTTGGGTGGTCAGAGGGGGGATAATAAAAGAGAATGTTGTCCTCGGCACGGTCCTCGCGATCGCCTGACAGCGACGGGCAAAACACGCAGAAGCTTCGCAGCCGCGACGGCCGTTGCGGGGGGGGGCGTGGTGACGACGATGTCGCCGAGGACGTCAGAGGCGATGACTCCATGGCTCGCCGTAACTGTACATTGTTTGAGGGGATACGAGAAATACAGAGAGAGAGAGAGAAGGAAAGAAGAAGAGAATACGAGTGTTGTGGGAGTGCGTACGAGAAAAAGAAATGTCACAAGAAGCCACGAGAGTTAGTGTTAACGAACAAAGCCACGCACACGGAGCTCACGTACCTCACTTTGGAAATTGCATCGTTGTGCATGGGCTTTTCATCAGCAGGCAAATCATCACCGCGACGGATCACCACTTGGTTTGTTCGACAAAGTGTATGCACGGAGCTGCGAAACGCTGGTAGCAGTTCTTCTCTTGGCACTTGATCGACCCAGTGATCGCGTATGTGTCCATGCATCAGCCTTTTTCTGCTGCATTTGTTTACTTCTCCTTCTTCTTTTTTTTTATATTGTGTGTGTGTGTGTTTATCACCCTTCAAATGTGATTCTGTTCATGTGATTGACGATAGACACCACAACAGCAGCTCAATGAGCCTCGAGCCGTTACAACAAAGTGCGCCGATGTCCCTCCACAGGGGAGAGAGAGAGGGGGGGGGAGGGAGGGGGCGAGAAAAGTGTAACGTCACGTCGCTGACTAGCAGCATCAACTGACATGCACGTGTCGTCTCAAAGCACCTCTCAGTCCTCTCTCTCTCTCTCTCTCTCTCTCTCTCTCTCTCTTTTCACTACTTCTTAGCGATGTCGTACTCCCTCCACGCATCCATCCAGCCCTCCGCAGACGTGGGGCCGCCGCGCTGAAGTGCCTCCGAATGTCCTGCTCGGAGAATGCGGTTGATGCTCTCCCTCAGTTCCCGTTGAGCAGCGGGATGGGAAACGAGAGGGTCTTCTGACCGCGGCAGGTACGCTTCTTCAGGCACAACCGCCGTCAGGGGTGGTGCAGGCGGAGGAATACGAGAGGCACACAACTCCACAACGGCACGAAATGAAAGAGGTTCGTACTGCGCGAGGGTTTGCTGAGTTTTGGGAAGGAGCATCACATTCTGCCGAGCAAGGTCATTGCGGAGGTGCGTCCAGCCGGTGCCGTGCTCGCGTGCGGCGCTGTCAATGTTTTTCCTCACAATGGCACGCTCCCAAAAAGATTGCTGCTCAACGCGGTAGCGGGTTTGTGTGCGCATCAGGAAGAAGAGACGCTTCAAGCCCACTTTGCGCTCCAGCCGCGCACGGCCACGCAGCAGACCGCGAATGCGGTCCAGCTCGATCTTCGCACGGTAGTGCAACGACACGGCTGTACGGCGCAGCATAG
>JASANS010002206.1:0-30108 GCA_030849605.1 Wallacemonas sp. 195SL | reverse complement strand
TTTTTTTTGCTTTTGTTTTCCCCTCATGTAGCTCCAATTCTAGAGATGATACACCATGTACAGCACAGTTTTTTTTTACCCGTGTAGTTTTCATCTTTCTTTCTTCCTTCTTTCTACAAACAAATGCTGTTGGAGGGAGAAAATAGATGACTATTCACTGAACGATGTTGAACCCCAATATGACTTCAATCATTAAGTGCACTCGGACACATAGAAAGACACCTCTCTGTTTTTTCTCTCCTCTTCAATACCTCTCCTCCGCGCGTTGAAGAAGGGAGAAGGCTAACGAAAAGACAAGAGCGAGCCGGAAAATAGAAAGGGAGAGATATGAGCGTGTGATCATCAGATCTTTCTTTTTTTCTGCCTGTTGTCTGACTTTCATTTCCCCCTCTCTCTTTTTTTCCTCGATGTGATCGTGCGCGGAACGAGAACGACCTTTTCTTCACAAGTAGAGTAAGTTGAATGTACGCGTGACGTGTGTGTATCAATCGCCATTATCTGCTCGTTCAGGCCATAATGACAATTGACACTAATGTTGCGCTAATCTAGCCTCGCACATACCCTTTCCCTCTTCTCCCCTCCTTGCATTCTTGTTCTGTCTTTCAGGGTCTTCTTTCAGGAAAAAAAAAAACACAAGAAAAAAAAGAAAGAAAAGATGAGTCACAAATATATTTTCAAATACATCATCATTGGCGACATGAGCGTAGGCAAAAGCTGCCTCATGCAGCGCTTCACCGAGCAGCGGTATCGAAAAGATTTGCCTCACACCATCGGCGTCGACTTTGACACCACCATCGTCGAGGTGAATGGCGAGAGCGTGAAGCTCCAAATTTGGGATACAGCCGGTCAGGAGCGCTTCCGTTCTGTTACGCGAGGCTACTATCGTGGTGCGGCGGCGGCGCTCCTCGTCTACGACGTCAGTCGTCGATCCACGTTTGCCCGCATTGGCACTTGGCTGCAAGACGCGCGGGCCTACACCGGCGCGCAAACCACGATGATGCTGATTGGCAACAAGTGCGACCTCGAAGAGGAGCGCGAAGTGTCGTACGAGGAGGCCGCCAAGTTCGCCGAGGAGAATAATCTTCTCTTTATGGAATGCAGCGCGCTGAGCGGTGATAATGTTGAAAAGGCTTTTCTCTCAACGGCGTCTCAGATTCACGATCGCGTGAAGAACGGCATTCTTAGCCCAACGGATCCGGACTCTGGTGTACAGCTGCATGCGGCCATGGTGGGAGCTGGAGAAGCAGGCGCCTCGACGACAGGCGCAGGACAGAATGGCTCAGCCGCAGCAGAGGGTCAGTCTGGCGCGGGCGGCGCGTCTCGCGGTGCAGGAAATGGTGCCAATGTCGGCGCGTTGCGTGACGCAAGTGTACCGGATGCAAGCGCTCCGGCGAGCTCCTGCGCGTGTTAACAGAGAAAAAAGAAGAAGAAGAAAAACAAGTTCAAGTGCTAAAGAACAAAAACGGGGAAAACAGAAGACGAAAGACGATTACATCAACAGCAATAAAACTCTGTTTCAGGAACCACCGAAACTGTTTTTTTTGTGGCACGAAAAGAGAATATTTTTTGCTGTCTTGTTTGCTTACAAGTAGACGGAGAGAATACAGAAAGGAACAATACACAAATGAGACAGGTTTAGAAGATACCAAGATACTGAATGACGTGTCGATGGAATCACAACATCAAAACAATAACAACCGAAGAAGAAGCCAGCACGTACATTCGTTGCTGTTTTCTGTTTTACCTGCTTCTCCCACTTTTGTGCCCTTTGCGTCGTGTCTCTCTTTTTTGTTTCTGTGCTCTCTTTCTCGTTTTTCTTTTTCTTTTTCTTTTTTCTTTCATTTTTTCTTTCGTTGTACTTATCAATGAACGCAACGATTTTGCCAATTGCTTTTCTGGCGACCACCTTGTGGCGGAGAAAACAACAAACAATCAAACAAGCAAACAAACCATCACATGAAGCTCAACGGAAGCCAGCAGTAGCTCCGACGGCTTCAGTTGGTGATTGGCGGGTGACATCATTTTTTTCTGTGCGTGTTCGTAGTTGCAGACGTGCTCATCACAGACGGACAGAGTTGTCTGCCCGAGTGAGGGCTGCGCATTCATGGCGATTATCGTAGAATCATCGTCATGAATCACAGGTTAGTTGCACAATAACGATGCTTTCGACGTTAAAGATTGCGTACGACACATGGGGAAAGCGAGAGAAAGAACCGCACGTGCGCTACCCCGCACTACTCGTGACCTTTTTTTTTTTGCTCGAAACTTCATCGAGACACACACACACACACGAAAAAAAAAGAAAAGTTCACACTGATGAAGCTCCCCAGCAACTCGCATTTATCCTGTCTCCCCCTTCTCTCCGATTCAATAGCACCAAAAACTCCCTCTTACGAACGCAGTGATAGCAGTCATACAAACTTATTTGCGCTTTTTTTTTGATTGCACTTACGCTTCTCCCCTTGTTTCTGCGTGTATCGCCTACTTATATTGGTATCTCTCTCTCACTTTGTGTAACTTGCTTTGTTTCTTCGCGCTCTCTCTACATTTGGCGCCAACTTACTTGCTCAGAAACGAGTACAAACACCGAGAGCCCCCCTTTTTTTTTTGATCGGGTGTCGAGAAACAAGCAGTTTACTTTTTTTCTCTATTTTCCAAATCGCTTTTTTGTTTTCATATCAGTTCCTCTGTATCTTTCTGTCTCTCTCTTTCTTTTGGGTTCTTGGCAGACGTAAAAAAAAAAAACAAAAGTAGGGAGCACCAAATGTCGGCATCTACCATAGAGCTTTCTTTGTCCCAGGACAGCCTATTCTTTCCGCTGCCCTTTACCGATGCTGTGATTGAGAATGTTGTGCAGATCAAGAACTTGCTCCAACCGATCAAAGGTGATCCTAAGGACAATGTGATTGCCTTTAAAGCCCTGAGTCTCGTGCGACACCGCTACTCGGTCGTGCCTGCTGTTGGCTTCATCGCTGCCGGGGAGGCCGCCACCATCTCTATCTCCATCGATCCCGAGAGCGTTCGCAAGAAGAAAGACCCCGCGGCACGCGAGCTGCCCACAAAGGACACGAAGGACTCTATCTTCATTGACTTCGCCATCGTGCCCATCGGCTCGGAGAAGATGCGCAAGTGCCTTGATAACTGGGACCCCAAGAGAAACCCCAAACAGCAAGTCAGCGTAAAGCAGGTCGAAGCAGATGCGTCTACCTTTTGGAAACTTCACGGCCCTGCTGCGACGAAGAGCACACCGGCAGGCAGCGGTAGTGCATCCTCAATGGTTCGCAAACGGCTGCGCTGCGTGTTCACGGAGAAGGATGCCATTCCGGACACGCTGGTGATGCAGACACGCCAGGAGGGCGTTGGCGGCGCCAAGTCGACGAAGCCCTCCGCGGTGAAGCCAACCTCGTCTGCCGCGGCTTCAGCACGCACACCGCGTCTCTCGACGGGTGCGGTCGTCGTCGATCACTTCGAACCTCCACCGACGCCACGTGGCTCTCTCGTCAACCGCGCACCAAACCCGCCGGAGGAGCGTCCTACCACGGAGGAGACCGACCCAGAGAGCACCGAGCCCCCCGAGACACCACCCAAGTGGTACATTAAGGCAACGACACCCGCCTCCTCGTCAATTAATCCGAGACGCGATGCGAGTCGTGGGCTGAGTGTGGGTGGTGAGGGCGGAGGCCGGGTGAACAAGGAGGGTGATGCGGTGACAGGCGACATGACCGGCTCCATCGTGAAGCAAGTGATGAACTTCAAGGTGCCGTACATAGTCGCCGCGGTGCTGGTGCTGGCGGCACTCCTGTGCGGTATGTTTGAGCGCCACACGGTGATGTCTTGGCTTGTGGCTCGCCAATGATGAGAGGGGAGTGGCGAGAAGGAACACTCAGCCACACACACACACACACACACAAACAAACACAAAACAACAACAACAAAAAACAAGTAAACCTGAAATACATAGTTGGTAAAGAAAAAAAAAAGCGAGAGGGGTGCACGCGTTCGACAGTATCACAACAACAAAAAACAACAACACGTTGCCGACCAAAAGGAACCAGAAGAAGAGAGGGAAGTAGCCAATTCTTGATCCCTTAGACGGCGACACAGGTTAGAAGCAGACACTTTGTGCAACAAAGAGCGAAAGCAACAACAACCGTAGAACAAATCAGGTGACAAGAAATAGTGTACGTGAACAACGAGCAAAGCAGGACACGTGTATGCGAGGGGCAATTCTGTCATGGTAGACACACACACACACATTCACACACGCGTGAATCAACTATCAGAGGACCCCTCAAACGTGGCACAGTCTGCCAGAAAAAAAAAAGTACATGCTCTGTTCTTGTTTCCCTCTTTTCTCGTTCTTGTCATCGAACAACGAAAAAAGTAATGCATCGTTTCTTTTTTTTTTTGTGTTTTGGTTTCAATGGGCGAAACGAGTATGACCACAGCATTTTTACCTTTTCTTTTCTGCCTCGTTTTCTCGTTTTCTCGTTTTTTTTCCTTTATTTTATTTTGTTTTCGCTTTGTTTGTTCGCGGTCTGAGCTTTCTCTCTGTTTCTTGCGCGCGTCCCGCACTTCATTTCTATCTATCTTTGATCATTATCCTTTTTTCCCTTTCCTTTTACTGTATTTGAAACTGAGAAAAATCACGAAGCTTTGCCTGTGGCTATAGCGGTGATGGGCGTTTTTTTTGTTTGTTACTCGTTTTGTTGCTGTTGTACTTTTATTCCGTTTTCTAGCCCCCTTTCTCTCCGTTTTCTTTCTCATTGTGCGCTTTTTTTTCATTGGTTGTTTACGTGTTCACCTTTTTTTCCCCTACCCTATTCCGTTGTCGCTCTTCTATTAGGGATGAGTTCTGTTTTCCACTTTGTTGTCATACATGCGTGTCGTTGTCAGACACAGCAACAAAAGTTTCGACAAGCTGTGCGGCGTTCAAGTCTTCGTATAGGAGCAATAACAAAATCATTGAAACAACAACAACACACCAATAAAAAAATGAGACAAATACTGCGTATTCAACCTTAACCATCCCGCCTGTCACTCGTCATCGGTGCATGGCATTTCGCTGAAAAGGAAAACATGGCCGAACACGGTGTGAACGGAGGCACCTTTCTTCGTGAATCCGCTATGCCGTTTTAATGCCATCTCTTCACGTGTCTCGGCATTTATGTTGCCTTTAAACCGTGTTGTCTTTCGAGTTCTTGTGTTGCTTTGTTGGTACAAAGTGCTCATTCAAGGCTTCGCGTTACTCGGCTCTTGTGTTTTGTTCTTGCTCACACGCAGAGAATAATCAAAGGGCGCGTGACAGACTTCTTTCCACATCTACACACACACACACACACACACGTGCTTATCGCTCTTCATTATCTTTGTCTTTCCATCTCCTCTTTTGCCCTTCTTCCTCTTTTCCCTGCACACACACACACGCAAAGAACAGCGGAAACAGAAACAGAAGCAGACACAGAAACAACGAATCTGTGCCACATCACATTCTTATTTCCCCTTTCTCATCACTTTTTTTCTCTTCTTTTCTCTCTTCTTTCCTCTTTTTTCTTTCATTTTCTCTGTTTCTTTCTCTTTTTCTTTTTCTGTTTCTCTCTGATCGTGGCTGCGATGGATATTACGCGTTGCCGGCACACCTTCACGCAGGAGCGCATCTTCAACCCGTGGAAGCGATGCAGTTACTGTCTTGAGTCCATACCGCCCTTCGGCTCTGTGCGCCGCTGCACTACGTGCGATACCGTCGTTCACACGCACTGCTACAAGCGCATTCTCGAACAGCTCCATCGCGTCGCCGCCATCATGGAGGGCACAGACCCTGGATCACCTTTGCCTGCACGGCCAGGCACGCAGGCTGCCGCAGCATCTTCCACGTCCGCCGTGAAGAGCGACGCACAACCAGCTCTGACCACTTCAAGTGCCCCTCCCTCTCTCACGGGTAAAACAGCGCGGCATGCGATGCAATCCTACAACGCCTTTTCGGATTACATCGCAGCCCAACGCGCCTGGTTAACGCCCATGATGACGACGAGTGCCTTCCCATCCGAGGAAGCATCACGCGCCGCACCCGCCGCCGCCGCAGCGGCAGGTACCGATGCGAATACCAAGGCGCAACAGGAGGGAGCGCGTTCTCGCAACGCGGCTTCGAGTCCATCGTCATGGTGGCCTGCGATGTTCTCCAGCCCCGCCGAGGCCTCCTGCGTCACGCCCCTGTCCGCGGAGGAGGAGAAACCACCGCACACGCATCAGCTTGAGCCGTTTACGGTGTACGTGCCATTTCAACAGTGTGCTGTGTGTGCCCGTCGAGGCACGTCCTCGCAGTCGTCAACGCGGGAGACTGTCTGTGGTCAACATCCGCAGCATCGCGACACACACGAAGAAGACGGGGAAGACGCGATTGAGATGGAGGAGCTGAGTCCGCGTGCGAGGCAGGCCACGTCGTCTTCCGCCACCGCTCTCGCCACGGAGGCTGTTTCTCCTGGTGTGCACAAGGCGCATTATGACCCTGTCCAGAAGCTGCTCCGCGACGGGAGCTTGATCGGCCTTGGCATGTCTGCTTATCACTGTACCTCCTGCACAGATAGGTTTGCTCTTCACTGCGATTGCTTGCGTTACTTACCGGCCGAGTGCTACACACTGCGCGCGCCAGCCCCTCACCGCATGAAGGGCGACGAGGACACGACTGCAGACCAAGAAGACGGCGGTGAGAGCAGCAACAGCCAGAGCAGGGTGAGGGGAGCTGGTGGGCAAGGGGCTGTGTCTGCGTCGGAGGTGGCCAACGCCCTTGCCTCCAAGGCATTGCCGGGGTGGGTGAAGCTTCTCCTGCATGCGTACTTGACAGCGAGCAGCAGCAAGGCACATGGAAAACCTGGAAACAACTTAGGCGACAATGTTTCCGACAATACTGAGCGTATTCTCGACAGTCTCTACGCGTACATGGGACTGATCATCGAGGAATTTCCCAACCTTGGCACCCAACTGCTCAATCCGATTCGCATGCGTCAATTGAATCGTGCCCACGAGGCCTTGTACGACGCGTGCTGCGACTCCCTCCCAGACGCGGATATCTTTGGCGGAGTGGACACGGTGTCTCCCTCTCCGCCATCGCCGCCTGATTCTCTCAACTCGGCGACCAACGCGTCTGTCGCGAGCGCCTCGATGGATCTCCAACAGCATCCCACGAGTTTGTTTCTGCGCGACACGCTGCGGTTTGCAATTGCGGTCTACGGCGAGTGCTACCGCGATGGCTCTCTCTCGTCTCTCTTTTCCTCCGCGCTTCTCTTCACGACGAACAAGGAGGATGTTTACAACATGCCCAAAGAGAAGAACGACGACGCCGTGACAGATGTTCTCACGCTGCCTCGTAGCGCACTGAAGCTCTCACGCTGGGCAACGTACCCTGGTGAAGCCAGCTACGCCCTTTTGGTTGATCACGGCTCCCGCCGCATCATCGTCACGTTTCGGGGCACGCTAAGTGAGGTCGACATCTTGACAGACGTGTGCGCGTTTGGGGAGCCGTTCTGCGGTGGGGTCGCGCATCAAGGTGCCGCACGCGCTGTCAACTTGATTTTTGATCATCGCACTTCGCGTGTTAAATCGGCAGAGGCTGCTGCTGCTGCTGATGCGAAAACAGAAAAGAAAGAGGAGACGAACAAGACCGCCGGCTCTGAACCTGCTGCACAAACGACTGCGGAGAATAATGACATCGTGGTCAACGAATCTGGAGAGGCGTTGCGAACTCGCAGTACCCCGCCTGAGCCGGAGCGCGAATCTGAACCTGCCACATCAACAACACCTCCGCCTGTGCTAGGCATCTCCGCGCCGACCTTGAGGCGTCGCGCTGGGGTGGCGCCAGATGATCTGCTGGACATGCTCGAGGATCTGGCGATGAACAAGTTTCCGACGTACACCGTCGTCATCACTGGACACAGCCTTGGTGCAGGTGAGGCCATTCTGTTCGGCGTTCGACTTGTGCACGATCAGATTTTTCCTCCTGAGGTGCTTTCGAAGCGTGTGCACGTGGTCGCGTTTGCGGCGATGCCAACACTCTCGCTCTCCGCGGCAACGCGTTGTGATGTAGTGCGAGATAGCGGCGATGATGACAACGCGGACGTGACCAAGGCACGCGACGAAGGGACTCCAAAAGAAGCCTCATCACCTCCTCCCCCTCCGCTAGCGTGCATGTGGACAATAGTCAATTCCTGCGACGTCGTGCCACGACTGCAGATCAACAGCTTGAATCGTCTCTGCGCGCTGATTTGCCGTACCGAGGAGGAGGCGGCGGTGGCCAAGGACAGCGACGCGCCGGCCGACACACCCACAGGCAAGACAGCAACGCCAACGAGTCATAATGCGAAGAAAAGCTCTCTTGACCTGATGACTGAGCTGCATCACCCAGGTCGTGTCTTTGTTTTCACCAACCCAGGAGACCCACAGAGGAATCGTCTCGTGGAAGTCCCTCGAGGCCACCTGATGTCGCATGAAATTTTCCTCATGCCAGCGATGCTGACGACACACCTCATTGACAACTACATGGACGCCACGCGGTACGTTCGCACACGGGAGAAGGCGCCGCTAATGCCAAGCCCGTCTCTCGTGGAGGACCCACCCAACCCGTCTGCAAAGCCGCTTGACGAGGAGACGGCGTTTGAACTGTGATTAGGCTCTGTCCTCCGCTCTCCTATTCGTCTTTTTTCTTTTTCAATTCTCTCAAAGAAAGCTAGACACACACAGAAAGAGAAAAAAAAAAAGAAAAGAAAACGAAAACAAATTGCAGCGCTTTTATCGCATGAGAAGTCTTGTTCTCCTTTTTTCACTGACTGGGCTTCTTCACTTTTTGCCATTCTTTTCTTTGCGTATTGAAGGTTCCTTTTTTTTTCCTCTCTCTCTCTCTTTCTCTCTGTTCCACAGAGATGCGACAACGTATACCTTGCTCCCATTTTCCTTCTCCTTTCTTTGCTACTTCTCATAGGTTATTGCTCATGATGGCACTCTTTCGAAACAAGAACGAACCAGTAAACACTGTGAACCGTATTCAAAGGTAAAACATGGACAACAGAAACAGTCTTCTTCTTCCTTTTCCTTTTCCTGTTCACAACCGCCTGCATCCGTGCACATGTTCCACGGAAGCGAAAAAACAACAAAAACAACAACGGTTATCACCTTCAGCTTGATTCTTTGACGTGGCATCGCGACGAACACGCTGAATAGATTGACTTTTGCTCAGTTTTCCTACTTATCGCACAATTCTTTTCTTTTTTCCTTGTGTTCATTTTCTTATAAGCGCACCAGTGACAACGACACACCACAACAAAACGAAAAAGGCATAACGACCTTCAAAAAACAAAAACAAACAATCGATAATTTAGCTGTCCGCGTTCGTCTCATGACCAAATCCGTCGTGCTTGCGTTCGTGCTGCTCGTGTGCACCGTGGGTATGGCTGAGTGGCTCTGCCCGTACACCAAAGTGGAAGAAAGCTTCAACATGCAGGCGATGCATGATTTCCTCTTCGCCACCAACGTCGACCAGTTTGACCACCACGCGTTTCCTGGTGTTGTTCCGCGCACCTTTCTTGGCGCGTGGCTGGTCTCGTTTCTCGTCTTGACACCTTTTGCTCTCGTGGCGGAGCCAATCTCTAACCTTGTGCGTGGGCTCACAACACGAATGAGCAGCAGAGAAGGAGCCACACCGAGGGGCACGCAGGAGACGACCTCTGTTGAAATGTTTATGCGAACGCACACGAAGCTCATGTCGCATATGTGTCGTGGTGTGCTCGGTTGTCTCGTGCTGTGGTCTCTCTGGGCAGTTACTTCAGCACTTTTCTCGACGACGACAAGCACAAAGCAAAATGCGAAGGCGACCCACACAGACCGCGAGTCTTCTTCGCAACACGATAGCCCGGCACAGACACGGTCTCCCAGGAAGGAATCACCGGCAACGTCGCGGACGAATGACGAGGGTGACGTTGTCTCCTCGACACATCTGCACGCACCACGATCACGCACGTCCTCTCTGACGTCATTGTTCTTCTGTCTGCTGTGCGCAGGCCAGTTTCATATCATTTTCTACGCCACACGCGCGTTGCCGAACACGTTCGGTCTTGTGCTGACCACGTTTGCGTTAGAGCGCACGTTGCGTGGTCGTTACTATGCCGGTGTGACTCTCTTGTCCATCGCGGCCGCTCTGTTTCGGTGTGATGTCGTGGCCTTACTTGCCCCCTACGGGCTTTACACAATGCTGGAAGGGGCGAGAAAGACGCACGACACGCGCGCTCGCGATAATGACGCAGTCTCTGAACGTGCCCAATCAGGGGCACGCGGCGGCAAACAAGGAGACGCACGGCATCCTCAACAAGAACGCGGCAGCCGTGTTCTGCACTTCCTCATTCGACTCCTCGTCGGTGTGCTCGTGGGCCTCGCTTCAGTTGGGGTCAGCGTCGCCGGCACCGCACTTGGCCTAGACAGCTTCCTCTGGCGCCGCTGGCTCTGGCCAGAAGGGTCGGTACTGCTTTTCAACACCGTGTCCAACAAATCGGAGGAGTGGGGCGTGTCGCCAGCTCACTGGTATTGGACGCGAGCCCTGCCCCGCGCACTCTTGTTTGCCTTCCCAATCGTGTTGTGGCTTGCGGTAGTGCTCGCCTGTGATCTCGCCAGATCAATCTTCACGGCGGCAGCGGACAAGCGCGATGCCTCTCACGAATGCACGCGCGTGAGCTTTGTGCGTCATGTGCTTCACGCCTCGCGGCGTGTGGCACGTGCGTATAGGTGTGTTCTCGTGCCTGCTTTGACATTCATTGCCCTCTACAGCGCGTTGCCACACAAGGAGCTTCGCTTCGTGCTCGTTGTGTTTCCATGGCTCCTTGCGCCGGTCGCGGCGTGGCTTGCGGAGGTGTGGGCGTGGCCTGTCTGTACGATGCGCACCAGAAAACCGGAAACACTGCCGCGACACCGCTGCCTCTCTTCTCTTTTTCACACAGTCGCGCGTGCGGGTATCGTGATGGGCTTCATTGTTTTATTCAGTTCGTGCGCCGTGTCTGTCTTGGTGAGTGCGGCGAACTACCCAGGTGGCACGGCGCTGGACCGCCTGGAGTCAATCATTGTGATGGATATCAATGCTTCTCACGCAATATCAGCCTCCTCTCCAGTGACAGTCTTCATTGATGCCTATGCAGCCATGTCAGGTGTCAATCGTTTTCAGAAAACCTTCCTCAGAGGACATCGCGCTCTTCCACGCTCGCCTCACACACGCTCCGATGAGGCGATGCGACACATTGAGTTATACCGTCGAGAGAACAGCTTGTGGCGTCGATGGACAGCTTTGGCACGATTGCCTGCTGAGGCGTTGCTGTGGCGAAGTCGCGACTGCTTAGGGCCAGTGCAGCGGGCTCTCACACGCGCTGTTCAGGCGGTGCGGGATGGAATTGCACACCGACACACGCCGCATCTCGCGCGTGTTGGCCACGACGAAGAGGCCATCGTGGAGAATACGAGTGCGTGTGCGTACGCATTATCTCTCACGGACATATCTTCTTTGTCACCTCTGTCGGGCAGTGGTGTATCGACTGCATCGCCAAACGGCTATGTGCGTTACCTCAAGGACCCCGCATTGTTCCTGACCACGGAAGAAGTTCATGCGAAGACCGTGGCAGCACGCACGGGGCGCGCCGGGCCAATCTCGCGAGACGCGAGTGCACATGTGCTAGAGACCTTGGACAGCCGCGTGACGAACATGACGGAGGGTACTCTCTCGCATGCCGTATACAGGCCGGGTGGCATCGACTATGCCCTGGTGCGTGCCTCTCAGTGGGAGTTGCATCTGACAGATCATGGTGTGTTTGACCTGGTGTTTGTCCAGCTCGACGAGTCCCGTCGTCTTCTCACGTCAATTCGATCCGCCATTCGCACGTGCGTGGCAGGACGCCGCGTGAGCGCGTGCGTGCACGAGCTCCAGACGCTCTTTGTCACGCACATCATGCACACTTTCAGTGCGGCGCGCGGACTCGCTGAACAGGGCAGCCACACAGGCGTCACGGGTGAGTCGCTGCGTGCGCTGAATGAGGAGGAGGCTACTCATGGTGGTGTTGGTCTTGAGGGTGCGTACCTGCTCGCGCTGCGACGAAAACAGGTGTAGTTCGTGAGCTGTCTTGTGCGCTTCTTGCTTTGCTTTGCTTTCGTTTTTGCTTTTGTGTTCTTCTGATCGCGTGTCAACTGCGGCGCTGGTCACGAGGTGTAGCAAGAAGGCCATATTCATGAAGCTACCAAAACCAAAAACAACCCCCCAAAAAGTAAACGAAATAAGCGAATTGAGGATTCAAAGTTTTTTTTTTTGGCGCGAGATGTGGAGAGTGCCCCACATGCAGCAGCAGAGTACGCCGGCGATGGCGATGACGATGACGCAGACACGCGCGCGAGAGAGAGATATCGATGTGGAGAATGAAGCAGGACGTGCAGTCGCAGACTGCGAGAGAGACCAGAGGCAACACGTGCTGATGTGTTCTTTTCTCATTTTGTTTTTGTTGTTAGCAAGCAGAGATGCCGAGTGCGAATTGCAGAAAGGTGTACGTGAGATGAGGTGTGTGCGCGCACGCACAGTACACAGACGGCGGGAGACAGAAAAGACGTGGTGTCGTTCACACCGTGAACTTCAACTGCCTTTTCTGTGAATTTTCAAAGCAAAAAACAAATCAAAATCTTAGCTAGCTGATATCAATCTCTTGCCGTGAGAGCGACAAGGCACCGCAAGAGAGGCCACAACAACAACGAGCGAACATATCAAAACACATCTTTAAAACAACAAAACACGAATTCTTCAACGACGACGAAGAGGATTCGACTCGCGCTGGCACCGTAGCCCCTCTCATATTGCGCTTTTGAGCAGCACATACACACACACAGGCACGCACCGTGATGCGCTAGCAGCAGCAGTCAAGCATCAGCCATGTACACGACGAGTTCTGCCGAGCTGTACGAGAGCACATACCCGGAGACACAGAACACACAAAAAAACCAAAAAAAAAAATGAGGACAGTACGAAAGGCCGCCACATGTTTCCTTTTCTTTTTGTTTCTAAATCTTCGCTGCAATGCACTTTCTATTCTTCGTTTTCTCATTTCTCCTCCAACCATAATTTTTTTTTTCAAATATGTTGCCCCTGTCATACAACTGTTGTCATTGATGCCCGTTTCCGCTAATGTTGTCTTTATTTTTTTTTTAAATTCTCACATTACTGTTTCTTTTATTTGACTTTATTCCACAGTAATTCTGTATTTACTTCCTTTTTTCTTTTTTCTTCATCTTTCCATCTACAACCTTTCTGGGTTGTATTCCCCTTTTTCTTAGTTTTCATCGCACCTGATTCAGCTCTTCGACTCTTTTTTTTTTCTTTCTCTTCTTAATTTTGAATTGAAGAAACAATAGTCACAGCACTCTCGTCGTACCCACACACAAAAAAAAAAACCCAAAGAAAGTAAGACCTTTATAACACAGTCACAGCTCAAGCCTCTCTGTTACAATGTCTTTTGAAGCCAAGGTTGTCGGTATTCCTCTTTCCGTGGATGAGGATGCCCTTCACGACTTTTTTGCCCGTTTTGGCGAGCTTGCCGACATTCGTCGTGCCGCCGATGAAGTCTTCATTACGTTTGAGTCCGCTGACGATCTCCAAGACGCTCTGCAAGTCACCGAGTTCGAAGATGGCGTCAAGATCACCGTGACCCGGGTCGAGGCTGCACCGATCACCACCCCCGCCGCCGACGAGCAGAGTGCGACGGCTGCGACGGAAGAGAAGACGACGACGGAGGCCGTGGCGCAGAGCGAGGAGACTACACCTGAACCCGTGACGCTCGCCACGATGGAGGCGCGCCAGGGCAAGGATGCGCAAAAGCTGCGCGTGAGCGAGCTGCCCTCTGAGGACGTCGGTGCTCAGCTGCGCGAGATGTTCGGCAAGTGCGGCGAGGTCGTGGACTTCTTCTACCGCCAAGAGAAGGGGTTCGCTTTTGTGGGCTTCAACAACAACGAGTCTGTACTTGAGGCGCTGAAACTGAACGGATGCGACGTTGGTGGCAAGGCCATCAAGATCGAGCTGAAGCGCCTACCGGGTGACCGCAAGGACCCTCGTGCCGCGCGAGAGGCCGCGCCTGCTCGCAACCTTGACCGCCGCGTCGTCGTCAAGAAGATCGGCGCCGCTGGTGAGTCGCAAATCCGTGATGCGTTTACCGCCTGCGGTGCGATCACGGACTTTTTCCTAAACCGCCGCTCCGATGTTTGCTTCCTCGAGTTCGCCACGAAGGAGGGCTTCGACGCCGCACTTCAGCTTTCTGGAAAAGAGATTGACGGGCACGCCGTCGTCGTGGAGGCCCGCGAGGCGCAGCGGTGCTTCCAGTGCAATCAAACGGGTCACGTCGCCGCAAAATGTCCAAAGCGTGAAATTCTGTGCCACGAGTGCGGCCGCCCAGGCCACATGGCGCGCGACTGCCCGTCTCGCCGCGGCGGTCGTTCCCGCAGTGATCGCGATCGCGATGTTCGCCGTCGCCGCCGCTCTCGCTCCCGCAGCGACAGCCGCGATCGCACCCGCCGCCACCGCAGCAGCCGCCGCGACTCGTCTGAGGAGTCGCGCGATCGTCGTCGTAGCCGCCGTGATCGCAGCCGCAGCCGCAGCCGCAGCCGCAGCCCGGCTCGCAAGTCTCGTCGTCGCGATCGCAGCCGCACGCCTCCTCGCGCGTCCAAGTAAGGTTAAACAGCACGGTCCCCGCCTTCTTTCCCCTCCCTCCCCGTTTCCGCTTCCTCTCTCTCTTTTTATTTTCTGAAGAAGAAGAAGAAAAAAGAAGAGACGTGAAAGACAAAGGAGTAGGAAATGGAGAAAACAAAAACAAAAACAAAGAACATAACAAATAAAAGTTCACCAAGGCAGGTCAGAACGGGTGTTTGCACGTGTGTTAGTGTGCCAAACTGCACTAGCGCGTCGAGAGAAACGCAGGAAGAAAGAAGAAGAATAAAAAGGCGTGATCGACAAAACACGAAATGAAAAGAGACGAATAAAGAGCAATAAAAAGCTCTGAGTGGAATAACCCCCCTCCCCCCAGTGATGCTACATTGAGAGGCTCTCCCCCTTTTTCTCTTTTTTTTTCCTCTTCTCTTTTTCTCTTTTTTTTTTCTCTTGTGTGCTGACTTTCTCTCCACACAAAAGGGAAAAGAAGACGCGCACATGCTTCTGTTGATCACGGTGAAAACCGTCGCTTCTCCTTCTCTCCCTTGAGAAGCAGAGCGTCGTTGGCCCACACGACACGCACACCGAAATGAATCTAAAACACACACACACACACACACACACACACACACACACACACAAACACACACAAACACGCGCACATAGACGCACACATAACAAAACAACGACAGCGATGTTGTCAAGACGAGAGAGAGAGAGAGCTGTATGACGGTAGGTCTGCACCTCTCGGCTTTGCGAGGTTTCCCAATTTGCTTCTCTTCGCCGAGCAAAGCTTGGCGCCTCCTTAGATGTATCTGACACTACCCGCTTTTCATTATCATTATCTTGCGCATCATTTTTGTGGAGATCGAGATGCGCGGTGGGCAGTGTACCGCTCTCTTTCCTGGGCACATGGATGAAGCAAGACGATATGCACAGTGATGTCAGAGAACGCACCTCATTCCTCACACCACAATCTGCAGATTCATACTCGCTTAAGAAAACAAAAAAAAATCTTCTCTTCTCTTTGGTAATTCTTCTCTTCTCTCCGATCGTCTTTTTTTTTTTTATCACGTTGACTGTGCATACCAGCAAATTGAATTGTGAGACGCAAAACTCGTAGGCACTTTCTTTTTTTCTTCTTTTCCCTTTTCCTTCTCTTCTTGTAGTCACATACTCGCAAAAAAAAAATAATAATTCTCCATCAAAAATACCAGGTACAGAGTGATCATTTTTGAAAGAGAAAAAAAAAACACAGAACTCAACTCGCCTTAATTCTCACGCCACATCATCACATTCATCATCATGGGCGCGACTAACGACGGTGAGTACGCCAAGCGTACCAAAGTTCTCATAGCAGATCTCCCCATGATGTGGCCTTCTGATATTCGCCGCTTCGAAAAGGAGGGTGGCGTTTGGGGCCAGCAGTATAGGCAGCGCCGCCGCCAGCTCACCCTGGCAGGCGTGGTGGCGGTGGGCGCGATGGGTCTGGGCTCGTACTACACGGTGGCGCGCCGAAAGAACACGTGGTTTGTGTGCTTTTCCACCTTCACTGGATTCGGCGTGCTGGGCTTCTGCATTGGCATGTCTTTGGCACCGCTGTGGTACGAGAACATCTGCAACAACCGTGAAACATCGATGATGCGGCGTGTGTGGTGGGCAAAGGAGTGCGCCAAGGGCTTCGACTACTCGCAGGTTGACATGGACAACTGGAAGGCGCAGTACCCGAAGAATGTGTGCCCAAAGAAGATCGATGAGTAAGAAAGAGAAAAAAAAAAGATTGAATCAGAAGCGATGAGTTGCTGGAGGTAGCTGTTTGCATCTTACCGTGCCTTCTCATCGTTATATGGAAAAAAAATAGATAGACGGAGAGATGCAGAGAGAGAGTGAGCGGTTGTGTGTTTGTGTTTTGCCCTCAAGTATCCTCCATTTTTTGGTCTCCCCTCCCTCTATCTAATTCTTAGGGTAGTTTCTTTTCTTTTCCTTCTTGTTCTTTTTTCTTTTCTGTTTAGGGTTGTTTGTTTGACGCGTACACGATCAGTGCTGTCTGTTTTTTTTGTTTGTGTGTGTGTTTCTTTTTCTTGTGTTTTTTTTTGTTTAGAAGAAACACGAAAAAGAAGAGTCATATTTCTTCAAAGGCACGCATACACAGAAAAAGCACATGCTTACCTGTGCTTTGTGTTTTCCCCTCTTCGTATTCTTGTGTATCGTTACTCATCAACAACAACAACAAAAAACAACAACAACAAAGCAATGAATACAAGAAAATATGATGCCTTCTCAACTCGATACAGCGCTTGGCAGAGACAACACGCACCGCCATGTTAGCGCATCTAAAATAAAAAAAAAAAAAAAGATGCGAGGCTAGCACGCGTGCGTTGCTGTTTACTTCAAAGCAGTAAATCACCTCGACACAAGCGTGTTCAATGCACAACTACGCAACCCTCTCGGCATCGTAATGGTTTTTTTTTTGGTCCTTCACGAATCTGAGGAGGAAGTCATAGATTCTTCTTCTGGCCTGTGTGTGTGTGTGTTGCTGTGCTGTGATGAATAAGTGTGCCTTTCGTACCCCTCTTTTCACTTTGTGTCGCGAGCAGCTCATCCAAGTTTTTTTTTTTGGGTGGCTCTCATTCCCAAAAGGCAAACACAAGCAAAAACATGCACCCTCTGGCGACGTTCCTCCCCCCCCCTCTTCATCTCCCCCCGCTCTCGCTCTCTCTTTCTTTCTCTTCCCTCGTCGTGTTTTCGTCTTGCTTCTCCTTCATTTTGTATTGTCACTCAGAAAGACCACGCCTTACAGTCGCGCATCAACAACAGCTAGCAGCATTCAGTCAGACCGATAACCTCTTTTTTTTTTAAACTGTTCACTGTCCAACCGCGCAAGCTGCGCTCTGCTTTCTTTTCTCTCTCTCTTTCTCTCTCTCTCTTTTGTCACCACCATGCACAGTCTTTCTTCCTCCCAAATTCAAGCCCGGCTGAGGGAGCAGGATACTCTGGATCACCTGTCGGCACTGTACTACCAGCTCGTGGACCAGCAGGAGGAGTTCCGCGCACAATTGGAGGCAGCTCGGGCTCTGCGCGCTTCAATTGAGTGTTTGTGCAAACGCGTCGCTCTCGCCGGCCCAGCCCTGCAGCGTCAAGCCTGTCTCGTGGCGGCAGAGAACAGCACGGCTTCGCTGCTAGGCGTCTCAGATGATCAAGGTGCGATCGAGAAAGAGGCAGCCACTTCCGACAAGAAACGTCCACGAACATCGACAGATGCGCTCTGCGAGACAGCCCTGAGCATGGTGGAGGCGCTACGCTCGCAGAGCGCACAACAGCCACAGCCACGCGTGCTGTGCGGGATCCCGAGCACAGAGTCTGCGCCAGGCACACCAGCACCGCAACCGGAGAACACGTTCTCGCTGCTCTTTGCGTCTGTATTTGACACGATCATTCCTGTTTACGTGGCAGAACTCGCGCTTGAGGAGGTCAGTTTCAGCCAGCACTCGACTGACGTCGTCGCTGCGCACGTGTATACACGCCTGCAAACATGTTACTTGCCTCTCGAAGCGGCTCTGTCGATCCGTGCGGACGCGCCTCCAGCCCCAGCATTGTTTGAAGAGGCTCGTCACCACAACACAGAAGAATTTACAGAGACATCAGAAAAACAGTTCGACGCTCTTATGGCGCTGCGAGACGATGCCACCACGGTTGCCTCTGCCCTGCTGAGCCTCGTGCAGCCGCTGCTAACAGCGTTGACGTCTTTGGCATCGAACATGGCCTACGCACGCGACCCGTTTGTCACCATGTTGTCTACAACGCCACACAGTGCTGCCACACCCGATGGAGCTACGCGCGCGAACAACAACAACAACCACCACGAAAGCAAGATCAGCAGCACTACCTCGGAGTGGTCAGCGTGGTCCCCCCGCACCTCACGCTTGGACACAACGAGTGAGGTGTTAAACTCGCCCTCGCAGCGCACCCTGACGTTTCTCGCGGCCAACGAATCGACGCCGTCGTGGCACGCCAGCCAGACCTCACCGCCACCCGATGACGCAGAACATGCACGTGATGGTGCGATGTACACGGAGGACCCCGTAGAGTCTTTGGCGGTGAATCGGAGGGCGGCGACGACCACGGAGACAACGAGCCCTCCACACCGTGCGCATCGCTATGAGAGCCATGCAGGAATGACACACACAGTCATCTACACCGAACACGGCGCGGAGGACGCGTCTCTGCTCGCGGCACAGTCATTGCCACAGCCGCAACAACCATCACCACGCGAGGACCGACGCGGCGCGACACCGTCCAGGCAGTCGATACTGTTCTGGTGGAGCTCCCTTTTCTGGTGCCGTGCGCTCTCTCAGCTCCTTCTTGGCCGTGTCGTCGCAGGTTTATCGGTCTGCGCCGCCTTCGATCACGCCTTTCAGTTCTACCAACAGCCGCAATTCCGCCATGCACAGGAGCGGAACGGTCAGTGTGCCGCTCACACTGATGCGGTGCCGTGCAAACCTGCACCGGAGAAGCTAAATCGAGAAGATGAAGAGGTTATTGCGGCGGCACACGTCTCGTGTCTACAGACGGCGTGTCGGCATCGCGGCTGTGAGCTGGCGCGGGATGAATGCTTGCGCATGATATCTTGCCTGTTTCCGCGCAGCGTGGAGGAGACTCGTCACGCGGCGGACGTGTCCGTGGAGACGGAGTCCTTGCTGGAATCCCTCACGACACCTGCTCACGCACCGCACTTCTTCTCACTCAACGCGCTGAATCGACGCGAAGAAGGTGAGGGCTGCAGCACCACTGCCCTTTCGCTCGACTCCTGCAGGGACCCACACTTGCCCTGTGCGTTGCCTGCCGTGTGGACAGCGGCGAGTGTGGCGGCCTCTGCGCATCAGCTTGTGCGTGTTTTGCAAACTTTGCCCGATCGAGAGGAAGAAGGAAACTGAAGGCCAACATGAAACACTTTTCTCTTCTCTTCTCTCCTCTTTTTTTTTCCCCATGTGCCCTTTTTCTAACACGCACCCACCATCTCTCTTTTTTTTTTCCATTTCTTTTCTGCTATCCTTTTGGGTTTTATTCATTTCTCTTTTCCTTGTTTTGAACATACGGATTGTCTTCGTCAAGCGTGATCGTGCAGACGCACGCATAGCAATCGAGAGGTACATTACTCCTTTTTTTTCCTTTTAATGATTCATAGATACTAACAGAGAACCGAAACAAAAGAAAGAACATCGCAATCAAAGCCATGACGTGAACGGTGGTGAATAGTGACCACCACCGCATCTGTGTCGTGGGGTGTAGCGACATGTCTTCCCGACCTCCCCTCACTTGGTGCGCAGCAGAGTGCCGCTCCGCTGTCTTTCGCGCGTGTGCGTCTGCATGAAAAAGAGATAACTGCCCCCCTTCTTCCAAGAAGATTGTCTTTTTGGCCTTTTCTTGCGCTCTCATCCAACATTTCCCCTTTCTTCTCATCAAATATCTTCTTTATCTTTTGTTTTGTTTTCACGTGTGCCCAGTTAAAGAAAAAAAAACAAGGAGAAAAAGAAAGAAAGAATTGGGTCTCATATTTTTGACTTGAAAGTTTCAATTGTAATCTTATTGACTGAACAGCCGTTGTCTTGACGAAACTCTGCTTTTCTCTCTTTCTCTCTTTCTCTCCCCCCCTCCTCCCCTGTATCTCTTGTTTCTTTTCACCCTTTTTCTCTTTGCGGATTTTCACTTCCTCGCGTCACCCTGGAGATCTCCAGCACAGTCTTCTCCACCCCCATGGTGGCCTCCAGCGCATCGAACTCGGGCGGGCCCGCAGACGCCCCCACCGAGGCACCCGCTCAGCCACCGCGGGCAACCCCATCAGCAGGTCAATCCGTAGGTGAGTCGCCCTCCAAACAAACGCGAAACTCGTGGCATGAAGCCGATGCGCAAGAAAGAAGTGAGAAGAATGACACTAGTCACGAGAAGCCCAAACACACACAGCTGCCGAATGCGGCATCGCGTCGCGGTGCCTGTGAACAACCGCCAGGCGAGACAGCTGCGGACAAGTTGCCAGCGACACTTCTCGTGCGGCACCGCATGGGTTTTGCTGTCGTGAAATTATCAAAGCACCAACAAAAAACGTACGGCCGCGATAAATTGGAAGACTTTATTTTGTACAAGGAGCAAAAGTACAACGCGGTGAACGCGCTGAGTCGCTTTATGCTCGTCTATAGTTTCTTTCTTGTCGTCACGGTTTTCTGTGTTGCGTTTTGCCTGTGTAGTCCAAATTGGCATTTGGTGCGCTACCGTAATTACAATGTGGTGATGGGCATCTTCACCGCCTGCACTGATCGTGTCTTTGCGGAATGCACCAATCGAGCGAGCGCATATAGAGAGCGGTATGTGCTGGACACGCAGACAGGCCAAGAGGTGTGTGCTGTCCGCGGCTCTTTCTTGCGTAATTACATCGGCGCGATGTGGAGCCTTGCGATTGTGCAGCTGCTTGGACTGGCGCTGCTTCTGCTTCTTGCGGGATGGATCTCGTTCAGGCCCACCCGCTCCCGTGCACTTCTTACCTCCGTCTTGATTGCACTTCTGTGCATGTGCTGCAACATTGTGAACTGTGTTCTCTTCTCCGTGTACGTTCGGTGTGATCGCAAGACGTGCGCGGCGCATCACTTGTCATCGATGTACTGCGATATTCGCTACATGTGGGCTTACAAGCTCTACATCGCAACAGCCGCTCTGCACGCGGTTGTGTTCTTGGTTGGACTGTCCATGTACTCGTTCATTCAGCGCATCTACACAAATGCCGCTATGCAGCTCCACCAAGAACGCAAATTGCGCGCGCGTCAGGATTTTCTCAACGACTACATTCGCAATCTCGTCGAAAACATGACCCACGAGTCACAAACCGCCCGCAGTGTGCAGAACAATTCGTTGACGCACCCTTCCCCGGCCGCCACCGCCGCCGTTGCCGCTCCCGCTGCGCATTCGAAACCGGTGAAACAATCCCACGATCAGCACAATCACGCGAACCGCCGCCGAGCATCCGCACCTATCGCCGTGCGTCCTGAGGTCGAAAAGGGCTCCGACGACATCCCCACGATGCACCTCTACGTGGAGTTTAAGCGTGACCCCTACAACACCAGCTTCATGGAGGAAGAGGATACTGCCATTGGTCGTGATGGCGGCGGCTTGGTGATGACACAAGGAAGCACCGCGTCGCCACCAACACGGGCAGCGCACTCCGCCCCCGCGTCCACGATGCCATCGCGCGCCAGCTCAGTTCTCGTGAAAGCGGAGCGCCGAAAGTATGTCGCTCGGCAGTCAAAAGAGCGTGACACCGCGCCGCCGGGTGCCCCTGCCAATGCGAACAGCACCGCCAACAGGAACAACAACGCCAACACCACCAACGACAATAGCAACGCACGTGACAATGCCGCGAAGCAGAAAAAGCGTGAGAACTTTTTCCAGTACATTCGTCGCCATCAAGGTCAACTTCTGAGTCTCTTTGGCCACCGCGATGGCGAGTCGTACTTGACTGCGGAAGAGCTCGGCATCCGCATCGATGGCGCGCAGGACTGGCTTTACGATGACCGCAGTGACATGTACTACTCGTATGAATTAAACATGTTCTGGGACCCCATCACGCGCGAGTACTACAACTGTGCGCTTCAGATTTGGCAGGAGGCCCCACACGAAGTGGTAGAGATCCGTGATGCGGGAGCTCTCGCGGAGGAGCTGCCGTTTTTGAATGATTTCGAACGGCCTTGACAAAAAAAGAGGATTCCACACCCATCACGGAAGGACAACGTCACATGGATACAAAGAGTTGTGTTGTGTTTTTCTTTTCCTTTTCCGCTTTCTCTCTTTCTGCTCCTGGTATAGCGAAAGAGACGAGAGGAAAAAAAAAAAGGAGGGGGAGGGGGGCAGTGCGGCGTCGTAGAAAACTGTGTCACAGAAGTACTTCATCTCCACAACAACAACAATAAAACGAAAAAAAAAATGGAAACACACAAACGCAGAGACGCAACGGCTGAGACTCCTGATCTCGGCACAATGGCACGCGAAACCATCACAATCAGCAATCGTGAAATGTGATCACTTCTCATGCCTTCTTCATTTTTATTTATTTATTTGTTTTAAATTGCGGTGAATGAATCGCCGGTTGTCTGTACGTAGTTTTTTTTTTTTTACAGTTTCGCTTCGTTGTGAAGCAAATCTTTTCTCTTTGCCCCCCTTTTTTTGGCTGTGCATAATGCTCTTTCTCAGACACATTGATGTGCTTCGCTTTGTTGCTCCTCTTTTCCCCGCTTCGTTCTTTTTCGTTTTTTTTTGTCGTTGCTGATGTTGATGCGATGAGTTGCTTTACCTCACCGCTTTTTTTTTTTTTTACTTGCTCTTGCATCTGTCACAATCTCCAAGCCAGTTCTGTGGCATTAAAACACCGCACAAGCGGCGACATACCATGTTCAACAATTACTACTAGAGAGAGCAGAAACACACACACACATCTGTGCAGCACACCAGTGACCACAATATCGACCGCTGCAGTGTGGCGACGTGAACATCGGCACGCACACACACACACATGCACACAAACACAATGTTCCGTCCTTCTGTGAAGACATGATTCGCGGTTCGTACATTCTATCTGTCAACAACAACAACAAAAAAAAAAAAAGAGCTACACCTATTATTCTTTCTCTGTCTTTCCTCTCTCTTTCTCATGTCTTGTCTTCATGGCGTAAAAAAAAAAAAACCATACGCACACGAACAAGTTAAAGTGAATTTCCAAATCAGTAACAATAACCAAAGAAAGAAGAAGAGAAAAGAAAAAGTGAGAATGGCAGGCGCGCGTCGTTCGACTCCCTCAGCAGGATCTAAACGTGGCCGCGATGCGAAGCTGAATCCTTCCTCCGAAAAGCCGCTCTTCTTTAGCCTTGATCGCGCGCGCTTTTCAAACATTCGAACGCGGCTTCAAGTGGTGTGCGTTGTGGTACCGCTCGCACACTTGACGAGTAAGCAGTCTGTCTACGATGTGGTTGTCAAGAAGGTCCTGCACAAACCTTTTGCATCCGCTGGGGACGTGCAAAAACAGCAGCAGGAGGGCATCACACACGCAACCACAGCCCAGTCAGATACACCTCTGCCGTCTTCCGCCACGCGTGTGCTCGCTGCACCTGACATGGAGGATGACCTCCAGCAGCGGCCAAGCACTGTGTTGCCAGACGCGCCGCCGAAGGATGTCGACCTCGTCGTGCATGTAAACAAGATGGAGGTACAGGCAGATAGTGCGCGTCAGGTCAATGCCGCTGGTGACGTACAACTGAACGTGCTAACGAGCTTGACCGTCGCGACGGTGCATCACGGCGTGATTGTCGGCGCCTCGTCGCCATCGGAATGCACGAACTGCCTCTCTGTTCTTGTTCCTGTTGATAAGGACAGCCATGCCCTCACCTCTTCCTCCTCCTCTGGCGCCACACCAAAACGTCACCGAAAAGAGACAGCGACGACAAGGAAGGACACAGAGGCAGAACAAGAAGCAGAAGGAAAAGAAGAGGCACACGATGACGGCCGCGCTGAGACATCTGCCGTGGTAGGCTCCACCTTGACCATCACTGTGCGTTGCCTTGAGGATGAACCCGTCGTGCCCGGCCAGTCGGTGATGGTGGTGTCTGAGCCCGGTGGCACTATTCGGTGCCTTGCGGTACGTCCGCCTCGACGCGCGCCAGGACCGTTTTTTCTCGTGCCTGGTGGAGATCCGAAAGATCCGTATCACACGCCGGCCTCACACGTGCGCATCGAATGTGATATTCCAAAAGACAACGATGATGTGGAAGGCGCAGAGGGAGGCAAGAAGAAGACGAAACCGATGAAGAAAACGGAGTAGCGGCTGCGCATGACTGCGTGTGGCGTCACTGCTTTGTTCCCCTTTTCTTTTCCTCTCTGTCTCTTTTGTTTTCTTCTCCTCTTCCCTCCGTCTCTAAACAAACGTATAATTGTTAATACCTAATATGTGAGTGCTCCACTCGCCATCACACACGAAACACACACACACACACACACACACACATGAGCAACACAACGCAATCAAGCGCGACTGGAGGGCAACATCACCACGCAAACGAGATATACGATGAGAACATTCGACCTCACCTCTATGCACGCCGCAGCGGATACCTAGTCTCTCGATTTGTTCACGGCACTCTTCTTCGCTCTTACCCACCTTTTTTTTTTTAGATGGTTTCGTCACCTTCGCTTTGACTGTGTGTGAGGTCCGCCAAGGCAGCGCACACACGCGCAAGTACCGCAACTTGGCAACTCCCTTTTCAACCTCCAGAGGCCACACCGATGATTCTGTTCATCAGGCTCTCCCCTCCCTCCCTCCTCTTGACTTATGAACCCCCTCCACCCTCCAAAAAAAAAAAAAAAGAATAGCAACAAAAAGAAACGTTAAAACAAGCAACATCAAAATCAATAAAAAGCAATCAAAATTGCGACGAAGACAAAAATACCGCGCGGACAGACATGAGGTCCCGCTACGATGACAGAGAGAGCGAAGAGTACTTTCGCTACGGTGACGATGACGACGAGGGTCATTACTACTACAATGGCTTCCGCGAGCGCGCTGTCAGTCGCTATGGACCGTTTAGCCTCCTTTTTATTCTCATGACAGTCCTCCTCCTCGTCGCGGCCGTCTTCGCGCTTCTCACTTTGGTCGCTGTCCTTGCGGAAGCCGCGGAGGACTACCCATCCCGCGCAAAGTCGGTTATGTGGGGTCTGATTTTCTTTAGCACCGTGATGCACATCGCTATAATGGCTGTTGACAGGCCTTCTCTTCTTTGCTCAATAGCTAGTTTGATCACCAACGCCTTGTGTGCTCGGCTGATGACGACCTTTCCTTTTTTCTCTTCCTTCACGAGCCCCCGAATTCTCATGACCATCGTCGCCATGCTGCTTGAGAACGCGCTTTGGTTGATGCAGCTGCGGTCCTACGTGCGGTCAGAGGCACTCACGTCCGTGGAGGCCATCGTGTTCATGCTCTTCTTGTGGCTTCTGCCGGCTGGGTTTCTGTGCGCGGCGGCACCGGATTCGGAGTTGCTTCCCGGCACTCGTACAGGCGGCGGCGGTGGAGGGTGGGCGAAAGGTCGTGCGGCAAGTCCTACGGTGCCAAAAGAAACGGCATTTGGTAGTGGTGGTGATCGTGGCTATGCGGCCGGTACTGCTGCCGCGGGTGCCGCGCCTTCGCCATTTTCGCAACAGCAACAGCAAACACAGCAGAGAAGGCACCAATCCTTGCTCGGCCGGGCTGTTCGCTTTTTTAAAAACCCGGATCAGATTTGACGTGAGTCTCATCTCACTGATAGATAGAGAGGGAGAGAAAAATAAAGAGAAAAAAAAAAGAAGACTATACGTACACAACGTTCGCTCTTTTACCTCCGCCTTTTTTTTTGGGGGGGGGCTAAAAAAGAGTGGTTCCTCCTCACATGCTTATATAAACAACAACAAAAAAAACCCATACACACACACTATTTTTCTTTTTTTACCCGCCTCGAAGTACCTGTGCGAGTCTCCTTGTCTATTTGCGCAAACAGCAGCAATGCGAATAATACAAAGAACAAAAAAAAAAGAGTTTTTTTTTTCACACTCGCAGCGAAACTCGTCGTTTGGTGCCTCGATCAGTTTGTTTCTGTCTCATGTGTATGAGGGAATTTTGGCTTGCGTCTGAGTCGCTATTCTTGTTGACGGACGTGGTGGAAATGTGCTCTTTTTCTGATCGCCACTTTGTGGCTTTTGCGATGCCATGTCGCGTGGTTGCCGCAGTGACAGAACGTCAACAACAATAAATCAGAATCTCTCCTCACGCTCTTCACGCTCTTCACCCTCTTCACCCTCTTCACCCTTTTTGACATTCTCATCGCACACTTTTTTTCTTTCTTTCTTTTCGTGGTTGATGAACAACGATACTTGCTCTCGCAGGGACGAATCGCAAAAACACACATGTGAACTCTTGACGTGCTGTGAGTTTGATACAAATCAAAAAAAAAAACACATTTGCAAAAAAAAAAACAGAAAAAAAGGCAAATAATAGGTGCATCCTTCACTGAATATCTTCCCGAAACGTTCTTTTCTCATACTCATCTTTGCTTCTTTCTTTCTTTCTTTTCTCTCTCTCTTTCACTCCCTTGTGTGTCTTCAATGACCACCGCAGCCGCCACACAGGCGCGTGTCGAGCTCTCTGCGCAGGATGCTCTGACAGTGATCGGCCAAATTCCCATCGTCGTTCGCCTCCACCCATCGGATGTGGTAGGCGAGGAAGATCCTGCTCCGCTTACTTTTTTTCTTCCTCGCACGACGCTCTTGATTGCGATTTTGCAAAACGTAATATGTCATTTTGCGCGGTACATTGTTGTTTCGGACGCGCGTACTGGCCAAACGCAGATCTGGTTTGGCGTGAAGATGTACGGCTACCAGCGCCTAGACAGTCTGGCTCCACGTTGGCACGGCTCTAATGATACGCAGAACGCGTCGTCATCTCCGTCCATGACAAACACAAAAGAAGAGGGAGTCACGACGACAGAGACGAACCGGGCCGCTGCCACAATGCCTTCTCATCAGGAAGATGCGCATTCGGGAGACTACCCAGTGAGCTGGCTCTTACCGGTTGGTGCGATCAAAGATGCCAGCGTGGAAGCACATCGATGTGCCTCGTGGCTTCATACCCACGCACCATCGTCACCATCGTCATCATCGTCACCACTGCTCGACGCGCGTGCGGCTGAGGTGCACACACCAGATGCTTTGCAAAGTAGGAAGATCGACGCGTGGCACTCGTATGCTCCTCCTCACTCGAGTGCGAGTGAGGTCTTTGACGCATTCCCATTAATCCTCTACTTTCACGTGCATCACTGCAGAACGCCACGTGATATTAATCCGTGCTTACCTTGCCATCTCAGCGTATCAGGCCTGCGCAGCGGTCGCTACGCCGCGGACGAGACACGCCGCCTCCACAAGCGTGCCTACGCCGCACTCTACGGCGGCGCAGATTACTACACCAAGATGACATTGGAGGCACGCGCGGTGCTGTCCAGCACGTCTCAGCTCGGCGTGTGCACAGCTTTCGAGGAGGACGAGGAAGACGAGGAAGAGGCAGCAGAGACGCGACGAAGACGTGACAATGTGACTCAAGGCGAAGGTGCAAATGATGCGGACGTGTCTACCACACGTGTGCGAGAGATGCGCTACACCACGCGCTCTGTTTTCACACACGATGCCCTCGAGCGTGCGCTGAACGCTTACCACATGCTCTTCCACGCCTTCGATCGTGCAAGGCAGATCGGAAGACAAAAGAACACGTACGTCGCGTTTTGCTTTCCGCTCGATATTTACGTGAACGCCATCATTCAGTGCAACGCTCCCGCGTCACATCAGATGGCAGCGCTAGCCATGACCGAGGCGACGACTGCCCTTCAGCCTACGGCGGCACGCCAACATGCAGGGACAGAGACGATGACCACGACTGTTAAGCAACACAAGAAGCGCTCAAAAGGGGCACCCTCAGCGTCAGAGCCGATTCCCGATGTTCAAGCGGCGATCTCACAACTGAGCGTGTCTCGCGTATGGCCTTCGCCGAGCCTGTTCGACTACTTTTTGGTTCCTCTAGCGCCGCGACGATCACTCACTGTGGCACCCACAGCGGCCGCTGCAGGTTCAAACGCAAACACCACGACGACCGCGGCGGCGGCGGCTGTTAGTTGTGCGCGCCGTATGGACACGTTTGGTTCGCTTCTCTTTCATCTCTTTCGTGAACCTGCTCTTGCGCGCCAGCGCATCTTCACCGAGTCCTCCTCCTCCTCCTCATCGCCGCCTCCCGCGCCGAGTACGATGATGGACGCGTTGTTGGATGCACTCAGCCCCTTTTACACCTCCAGCACCGCAGAGACGGCGGCGGCTAGCGACATGGACCTGTGCGATGCGTTCTGTCGCGCGTATGAAGCCGCACCGCGTGGTCTTTCACTGGCGAGGGCACTCCCGATGATAAAGACCACCACGCTATTCGATGCGGAAGGTACGAATGAGTCTACGTCATCACATTCACAGAAAGCGTTCTCTTCTTCATCTTCTTCCGCTGCAGCACCTCTGTCCATCGCTCAGCGCGTGTCGGCAACTTGTCGGGTTGTATTCGTGGTGCAAGGGACGTGCCCTTTGCTGTTGACACCCGTGTTCTTCATGGAGGAGTACATGACCTCTGCCGACCGCACGCTCTACGTCACAGCCAGGGCTGTCATGGACTCGGCTGAATGAAGTAAAGATGCCCTGCGCGTGCGTAGTCCGCATTCTGAGACTGACTGCAGACAAACAACAACAACAGAATAATAATAATAATAATAATAATAATAAAGACATGCACATACGAGATGGCGCAGTACTCTGCCACATCAACAATGTGCATCAAGGCTCATACTCATGACTTAGTCTCTTCTTCTTCTTCTTCTTCTCACTGTTGAAGAGTTTCACCGACATTGAACTGGCATGTAATGGACAGGGTTGGTGACGGGGACACTGATCAGCCTGCCCGGTCTCTTTGTGCTCATTTTTTTTTTTGCACTCGTGCTGACAATTCTTTTTGAGCATTACACACGTTTCTTCTTCGCTTCTCTCTCTTTTAACCTGCTACTCGCCTCACCTTCACTTACATCGATAACGACAAATACCACGAAAACAATACTAATAACAACAACAACAATACGACTGACAAAAAAGCTCTTCACTATTATCGCCAAATTTTTATCAGTTTTTCTTTTTTTGCTTCCCCCGTTTTACGTTCGTCTTTTTGATTAAGCAGTCAGAATGTCATTCAAGTACGCCGACCTCGAGAAGACCTTGGTGGAAAACCCTCCACCTCTGCCCCCGATGAAGGGCGTCAAGTTCGGAAGCATCTTCACGCCACACATGCTTGAGATTGACTACAAGAACGGCGCGTGGGGTGCCCCTCGGATTGTTCCATTTCACAACTTTGACATGCCGCCTCAAGCCATCTGTTTGCACTACGCTCTCCAATGCTTCGAGGGCATGAAGGCGTACTCGGATATTCAGGATATCGAGAGCGCCAAGAAAGGTGAGACCATCGAGACCCGCCGCATTCACCTCTTCCGTCCGGAGATGAACATCGCACGTCTTCAGCGTAGCTGCCACCACCTCTGCTTCCCCGAGTTCGACGGCGCAGAGTTCCAAAAGTGCCTTGAGGAGTTCGTCAAGACGGAGGAGGCTTACATTCCGAAGGAGCTCGGCTACTCGCTCTACCTGCGTCCCACCGCCCTCGGCGTGGCCCCCACCTTGGCGGTCATTCCTTCTCCAGAGGTGAAGCTGTATTGCATTGCGTCCCCGGTCGGCCCGTACTACCCTCCGCCTGAGGGCAGCGAAGGCAGCGTGATTAATCC